>JAQZBX010067812.1:0-15815 GCA_029593785.1 Cabassous unicinctus
TGCTTGCTTGCAAACTGTGACAGCAACCCCCTATAAAAGGGAGCCATTTTAGAACCTCGGGGCTGCAGTTCTCTCCTGCGTGAGGTGTGCTGCAGATGCCCGCGGGCTTAGCTCAATAAAAGTAACTAAAGTCTTAAAGTCTGAGTATGGATGATCTCCTGGGTTAGAACATTCAGTGTATCTATCCTTATACCAATACTTTGCTATTTAGAGCCTGTAGGTTTGAAATATGCTTTAAAGTTAGGTAGTGTGAGTCCTCCAACTTCATTCTTCATTCTCAAGATGTTTTTGGGTATTTGGAGATCCCTCCCCTATCAAGTGAATTTTATAACTGGCTTTTACTCTGCAAATTAGGCTGTTATCTGCCAGACAGAGATTTTGCTCTTATATGCCAGACAGAGATTCTGGGGAGCACAAATAAGGGAGCAAAACAGTAGCTATGAGTTCACCCTTTCTCTCCCTCCCGTGATGCCCTCTTTGCAGACCACAGGTTGCAGGTGGACTCAGTCAATGGCATCCTATACTCACATGTCTCATTTTCTAGTTCTAATAAAAACCTTTCCTTCCTTTGTTTGCTATATGCTAGCAAAACAAGCAAGATTCCTGGCCAGTTACATTGTATTACTCTAGTGCTTCCCTGAAAGATTTTACAATCAGCTACAAATCAGAGCTTTGTTTTTTTTTAAAAAAACAAAAACAAACAAAAAAAAACTTTAAATGAGAAGTATGGTTACTATATAAACCTTGCCCTTTCTGTCAATTTCACAGCCCTGGTGAAACTGAAATTTCAAGACAGTATCAAATACCTGCCACAGGGTTCTTTATACACCTTCAAATGGAATTCATGCAGTCTGCACACCCTCCAACTTCAACTTTATGTCCAATTACAATTAAACTTTTTTTGGTATGTTTATGAAAATCAAAATTAAAAATTAAGAATCCACACTGGAAGATATGGGAGTCATCAGGAACCCTTAGCATCTTCCAGTCTGCAATTGGATGCAGTGGCTAGAACATAAAACCTGCTCTCTAAAGGCAGTAGCTGCTGCTGTCAAATTAGTAGAAGTGTCATCTGATTTGGTCCAAGGGCACACTTTGTGGTTAAAAGAGGCACTCATTGCCAGGTTCTAATCTCAGGAAAAGCCCAACATGTGTCAGCTCAAAGGCTATCTTTTATGAAATCCTATCTTTCTCTCCTTCAAATATCTAAATCCTCCACAGTAATATTTAAATCTAGCACTGTATTGTCCCTGCTTGAAGAAGGTTTGCCTTAAGATTGTGAGATTGTAGTTTCTCTATTATAATCACTAGGCCCAGACTTAGCAAAAACGAAAACAAAAACAAAAATACAAACAAAAATCCTTGATTAACATAGACTTGATCTTATTTGTAGATGTGCATTATCTTAAAAACAGAAACAGATAAATATCAGGCAATCTATGAGGTAACCATTATAGTAGAAGCAATTAAAAGTCAACAAGCTCCTGTCCTCACCATAACTTAGAAAATTGAGGTAAAACATGTAAGTAGAGGTGGCCATTTAACTAAAGGAAAATATTTTAATACTTATACTTACAGTAGATATACATTTGGAGTAATTCATGATTTTGAAATTTCATGTAAACAATGGCACTTTCTGAAGTCATTAGGAACCAAATAAAAAATGATAAGTATCTGAACTAATAGAAGCGTTGTAATCACTTAAAATGCTTTTTAAAAAAAGAAAAATTGCTGTGGTACAAATGCTGGCTCACACTAATAGATGTAAGCAAGAATATAAGAGAAACAAACTAGCAACTCAACAAATTGTAGGGACATCAAGATTTTTTTTCATGTATCTCATAAGACCACTCCAAATGAAATAGCTAACAGTGAGCAAAATGTCTCTGACATTGAAAAAGAGAAATAGTGTCAAAAGATTACAAAATAAATTTTGGGAGTAGACTTTGAGAGGAAAACAATGGTGTCCTTAATGAAGAAAGTGCTGCAGCTCTGCTCTTTTTCTCCCCCTCAGCAGAAACCCACAGCTTTAGAAAGATAACCGTCCCTCCTCCCTTTCTCCCATGGAAGCCACAACTTAGAGAGATAGGCATCCTCCTCTCCCTTTTGTCTGGAATCTACAAAGTTAAGGACTCTCCTTCTCTCCTCCCTGAGGCCCTAGCTTTAGGAAGATAAGCTAAAATACCACCTTTTCTTCTGTAACCCCTGCCTGCTCACTTGCTTCAGGAATTTGCCTGCTTGCCCAGCAACCCACTAGCCAATAAACAGAAACCTATATAACCCCATGAAAGCCGATGCCCAGGGCTCAGATTTTTTGGAGACTTGACTCTCCTCTGGACCCGCACGTAATAAAACTTTGTTCCTCCATCTCTCTGAGTGCATGCTTGGTTTCTCATCATCTAAGTTTCATCTTCTGCAACATTTGGTTCCCTGACTGGGCCTATTGTGCCTCTGACTTGGGATTGATGGGCACAGCCTGCGGCAATCTCCAAGCAAATGAGGTAGGTGCCACCCATCCTCTTAATGGGACCTCCTTCTGAGGGGGTCCCTGCAGGCTGTGTCCCCACACCCTGGCCTGACTCGGTGGGGAGGTGACCTGAACAGTGCCACAAAACTCCAGAAATGTAAGGCCCTGGGTGCCAAGTTCTCAGTCAGGCCCATCTCCAGACAGAAGAGGAGACTGATCACCTCCTGAAATCTTGAGTACTGAGGTTCCAGAATAGAGCAATCCTTGCAGGAGGGACTGCATAATCTCTGAACAATTGTGTGTGAATGAGGATGACAGAGGCTTTCCTTTGTCATGTCAGTCTGTGACTCCATGGCCTATGCTACGGAGTCTGCATGGGCCCTAACCTGTTTCCGTGGCTACTTCATATGGCATAACGGCCCACCCCGAACTCTGCCCTGGCGCCTTAGCTAAGACGAGCTGAAGTTCTCATGAGAGACATGGATAGGCAGGCATCTAAGTGGACTCAAAAGAAGCAACTGCTTCCTTTGTCTGTCTTGCGTCACCAACTCAGGGTGTGAGTTTATCACTGTTAATCCCTGTGGTAGGGAATGTGTAACTTCTGAGTGATTTTGTGTGCACTTGAGGATGATAGAGGCTTCCCTCTGTTATTCCAGTCTGTGATTCCACCGCCAGTGCTACGGAGCCTGAGTTGGCCCTAAACTGTTTTCCATGGCTACGTCATACAGCATAATGTCCCACCCCGAACTCTGCCCGGGCACCTTAACTAAGATGAGCCAAAGTTCTTGTGAGAGATGTGGACAGTCAGGCATCTGAGTGGCTTTGAAAGAGACAACCCCTTCCTTTGTCTGTTTTGTGCCACTGACGCAGGATATGGGCTCAACACAGTCAAAACCTATCATTTTAAACTGCATGCTTAAGAATTTCAAGGAAGGCTTTTCCAGAGATTATGGCATCCAGATGAATCCTGGCACCTTCCGAACATTATGTGAATTAGAGTGGCCTACTTTTAACATTGACTGGGCCTCAGAAGGGACCCTGGATATAGCCAGGGTCCAAGCAGTGTAGCTTGTAGTCACAGGAACTCGCGGCCACCCCAATCAGTTTCCCTACATCAACTCTTGGTTAGAAATAGCCTGGACTCTGCCCCTCTTGGGTTCGATTTTGCGTTGGGAAAATGGACAGACCAGGGTCTTAGTTGCACAAGGAATAGGGCCCTGGAATCCAGTCATTCATCAGGGATCCTTGGAAGAAAACCCACCACCTCTCCATATGCTCCGGTTGCTCTAGCCTCACTACTGGCAGCAGCCTTGGAAAATCCTGACTCCACCAGCTGAGGAGGGCCACCTCAAAAAGGGAGGACAAGCACCAAAAGGGTACCCCTGGCCAGAGACTAATGTGCTTACTGCAAACAAAGTGGACACTGGAAAAAAGAGTGCCCCCCCAAAAATCAGGTACATGAAAAGAACATCCCCAAAGAAAAATGCCGACCTGAGCCCCAGGACCATCTGATCAGGATGGTGGGACTCGACTCCAAATAGGGGCAACTGGGCTCACTGGAAATTGGCCCCCACAAGCCCATGGTCGAACTACAAGTAGAGGGCCAGTCAATGACTTTCATGGTAAACACTGGCACTGAATATTCTATGGTCACAACCCCAGTCATCCCCTTTAGTGGAAAAACTGCTAACATCAAAGGAGCAACTGGAGACCAGTCAAGTCAATGGCCTTTTTGCCAGTTAAAAACTTGTCAACTTGGTAGCCACAGAGTAACTCACAAATTTCTGTACCTGCCTGAATGTTCAGTTCCCCTACTTGGTAGGGACCTCTTAACCAAACTGGGAGCCCAGATTACCTCCAAATCTGAGGAGCCAGCAAGCTTAAGCATTGGGACCAGCCTCACTTTCTTTGTCACCATACCCAGAAGTGAGGAATGGAGGCTTCATGCGGAAAAAATTCAAGTCCGAATCTGGAAAAACTGCTAGAACTTTTCCCACAGGTTTGGGCAGAAGAAACCCCCACCAGGAATAGCACAGAACCCTGCACTCATCATCATCAACCTGAATCCTGGAGTGGTCCCGGTCCAGAAGAGGCAGTATTTGATCCCCCACAAAGCAAAATTGGGCATGGTTGAACACAGAGATTGCCTGAGGAAAGAGGGAATCCTGACTGAGTGCCAGTCACACCGGAACACCCCATTATTACCAGTAAAGAAGGCAGACGGGACAGGATATCAACCAGTCCAGGATCTACGAGCCATCAACAATGCCACTCTCACCTTACATCAGGTTGTTCCGAACCCATACACTTTGCTAAGACAGCTGGCACCAGAAGCAGCCTAGTTCACTTACTTGGGCCTGAAAAATGCCTTCTTCTGCCTGTGGCTGCCCACCCTGAGCCAGCCTCTGTTTGCCTTTGAGTGGGAAGATCCCAAAACCCAGTAAAAAGCTCAGCTAACCTGGATTTGGCTCCCACAAGGCTTCAAAAATTCCCCTACCTTTTTCAATGAAGCCTTGGCAACAGATCTAGCCACTTACCCACAGGAAAACTGCAGGTGCGCCCTCTTGGAATACATAAATGACCTCCTACTTGCCAGTAAGATGGAAAAAACCTGCTGAAAAAGGACCCAACTCTCCTACAACTTCTAACACAGACTGGGTAAAAAATGTCTTACAAAAAAGTGCAAATCTGTAAACAGCAGATCAAGTACCTTAGGTTCAGTATCACACAGAGGCACCAGATGCTTGGGCCAGAATGGAAGAAAGCAATCTGCACCATCCTTACCCCAGCCACAAAAAAAAAAAAAAAAGAAAAAGAAAAAAAAGAAACCATAAGTTCCTCAGGGCTACAGGATTCTGTCACATCTGGATTCCCAGGTTTGTAGCCATGGCGAGACCCCTTTATAAAATACTGATGAGCCCAGAAAAGGAGTTCCTCATCTGGGGAGAAGCCCAACAGAGGGCTTGCTTTTCAAAACAGGAAACGACAACTCAGCCAAGCCCCTGCCTTGGGGCTCTGGGATGTAACTCGAAACTGGGGAAAATGTTAGGGATCGAGTAAAAACTCCATACCACCTAAAGGCCTCAGAGTTCAGGGAAAGTTGAATGCATGAATAGAACACTTAAAGCCACCCTAGCCAAATTCTATTAAAAAACTGGTCTTCCCTGGGTAGACTTACTTCCCTTAACCCTTCTCCAAGTTAGATTGTACCCCAGGACTCATGGGCTATTCACCCTTTAAAATTCTATTTGGATGGTCACCCCCAATTATCCAGCCTTAAAAAAAAAATCTCAAGCTCCTGGGGAAAGCTAGCCAAGATTCCATCCTCCAGCAGCTGGGGAAAACTCTAACCCAAATACATAAAACTGCCTTGTCCTGATACCTCATCCTACTGGAATACCTGGTGCACCCCCACTGGCTAGAGGACCTAGTCTGGGTTAAAGACTGGAAAAAAAGCCCCTTCAGCCATCCTGGACAGGCCCACACACTAATTCTTGTAACTCCCACTGCTTTTAAAGTTGCAGGCATCGTCCCTTGGATCCATCATTCCAGGGTCAAGAAAGCACACCCTGATAAAGAACAGGACAGCTGGACAGCCCAACCTATACCTGACCATCCCTTAAGAGTTCAAGTCACCCAGAACTACCCCGGACACCATCCTCAACTAATGCCTGCTGAATGAACCCCTGTTTTGGGTGGTTTCTACTCCTGGAAAGACTACTCACCCTGCTGCTCAGAATTGGACTGGCTGCTGTAGTTCTTACAGACTGGAGAGTAGTAAACAAAACCTTAATTGCAGTGACATACTAGTGCCTTGTAGGTTGTTTCTGTGGATTAGGCTGTTTTTCCTATTCTGTCTCAGGACTGGTGCCAGTTCTCAGCCATGCTCCAGTTGTTACAAGTCCACACCTCCTCTCAGCAGCAAATAGATTAAAACAACTCACAGGAAAGCACCAACCCTTCTTTTCCCTTATCTACGGTACCTATATGCCAGCAGAATGTTATAGGTTATCTAAAGCCTCAGTTTGTGAGGAAAAGGGACAAAAGTTCTGGATAACCAGACTGAAATTTGGGGCTAGCTGCAAAACTTATGGCACACCAGGGGAGGTCAGTTGTTGGACTTATTATACGCACACAGGCATTGGAGGGGGAATGGAGTACAAGATACAACCTGAAAAAAAAAAAACTTAAAACAAGTTAAGTTTTAAATTATCCAGCTATCTGAAAGCCCCAAGTATAAGTGAACATATTTAACAAACTTTATCAACTCACTCAATTCACAGCCCCCATTCAACAACAGGTGAAACGATTGCTTAACACCACCTATGCTCTCCTCCACAATATCAACTCTGGAACCAACTACTGTTGGTTGTGTCTGTCCCTCGGAAAAAAATCTACTCGGGCACCCCAACCCATCCTGATTAGCCTCATAAGGACAGGAGTAACCGTGGCAATAAAAACAGGGCTAAAAACCTTGGCTCCTCTGTTCAATACCACTATAAGCTTTGCCAAAAACTGAATGTAAACATAAAGCAAGAGGCAGATTCTTTAGTTTCTCTCCAGAACCAGATCAACTTATTAGCCAGAATAGCCCTACAAAATAGGAAATTCCTTAACTTACCTCTGCCAACTTTCCACAAGGGTGGAAAGTTCTGCCGCTTTTGAAACTTCCTAGTAAGTGCCACCTCTCCTGGGAAGGCAGTCCTAACTTCTCCATGTTAACAGATGATGCCCCATAAGAAATTATAAGGGCATCAAAGAGGGGAATGATGAAAAAAATTGCTGCTGCCTCTTTAACAGCACTCTATCCTCCATAGCAGAAACCCACAGCTTTGAGAAAATAACTGCCCCTCCTCTCTTTCTACCATGAAATCCACAATTTAGGGAGATAAGCATCCTCCTCCCCTTTTGCTGGAATCCACAAAGTTAATGACCCTACTCCTCTCCTCCCTGAGGCCCTCTGCTTTAAAAGATAAGGTAAACTCACACCTTTGCTTCTGTAACCCCTGCCTGTCTGCTTGCTTCAGGAACTTGCCCATTGCTTCAGGAACTTGCCCTCTTGCCCAGCAACCCACTAGCCAATAGAGAGACTATATAACCCCATGAAAGTCAATGCCCAGGCTCAGAATTTGGAGACTTGACTCTCCTCTGAGTCTGCGTGTAATAAAAGTTTGTTCCTCTGCCTCTCTGAGTGCACGCTTGGGTTTCTCATCATCTAAGTTTTGTCTGCTGCAACACTTTGATGGAAAGACTTTGTCTTAGAAATAGGTATTTTGGAGAGCCATATGAGAAACACCTGTTCATTAATGGGAATAGTATTCCCTGCACTTGGAAACTTAACCAAGTGAGAGTCCTCATTCTCTGTGTGATCCTTTTGTTGAGAAGGAAGAATGTCATCTGAATAGTAGTGTAACATCATAACAGTGTGTGAATCTTTGATGCAGTTTCCCTGTTGAATCATGTCATAGAGGGAGATTCTGTTTCTTACCCAGACTTAAAACTTTTCTGGAAACCTGCTATTGATTACATGAGAGGTAGAGCAATAAAGACCTAAATATATTAACAGATATTTAAAAGTAATTGATTCCTAATGTTCTTTTTCATATTATTTAAGAGAGCTTTGTAAGTAACAAGAAACCCCAGAAGGCTACATATTAAAATTAGCTCTGATGTTTATCGGTGGGGTTTTGGACTATCAGGCAGCAATAAAAATGTATAGAGATATCTAAACTATAAGAATAGAGTACTAGCTGCTCTACATCTTTGTCACTTGGTACTTTTAGTTGTTTCCTTTTGGTCATTCTAGGGGGTATATAGTGGTAAATTATTGTAGGTTTAATTTATACTTTCCAGGTGCCTTTTTTCATCTTCTTATTGGCCATTTGTATTATCTTCATTTGTGAAGTTCATGTTCAAGGCTTCTTCACAATTTAAAAATGTTGTTCTTAGTACCTTATTATTCTCCATATTTCCTTTTTCATTCAGATGATGTAAATATAAGTTTCTTGAAGTCTGTGGCTTGCATTTTTACATTTTCATTTTTAAAATAGTGTCATCTGACTGTCAGAAGTTTATAAATTTTAACAAATTTTATTTTTCTTCCTCTTCTTTTGGTTTGTTCTTATTGTTTCATATTTTAGAAATATTGGTCTACTTAACATCACACTATTTCTTCAAGAATTTTTATAGATTTAGATTAACATAGAGATCTCTGACCAACTTTGATTTAGTTTTTGTGTGATGAGAGGAAATGTTTGAGGTACATTACCCCTTGTGAATATACAATTTATCCAACCAAATTTGTTGCAAAGTCTGTTCTTTTCCTATTGAAATACTTTGAATTTTTTGTAAAAATAACCACATATTTGGGTCTATTTATGACATATATATTCTGTTGCACCAATCTATATTTTTATCTCTATGTCAATGTCATACAGTCTTTTTACTGGAGCTTTATAGGAAGTTTTGATATTAGGTACAGTAATTTCAATGTTCCTTCTCTGGGAGGGACTTACCACACTATTTTAAATTTCTGCATAAGTTTCAGAATAAGCCTGTAATTTTCCTCCAAAATTCTAATGGCATTTGATTGGAATTGCATTGTTCCTATAAAATTTAAATGGTAAAAATAATGGGTCACTAATCCATCAACATGGCATATCCCTCCATTTATGTGCATCTTTAATTCATCTCAGAAGTGTTTTCTCATTTTCATTATCAGGTCTTGAATATATTTTTAAAATATTTCTGTAATATTTCATATTTTCTAATAGTATTTTATAAAGTAATTTGATTTTACTTTCATTTTGAATTTTTTTGCTTGTAGAAAAACAACTAAATTTAATACATTGGCTTTGAATCCTGTGACCTTTCTAAATTCACTTACTGGGTCTCTTGCTGTTTTGTAAGGAACTGAACATTTTCTCCTGAGAGAATCATGCTATCTGCAAATAAATATATTTTTATAATTTTGTTTCTTTCTTTCCAGAGTGTGTCATTTATTTCTTTCTTTTACCTTATTGTAATAGTCAGGACCTCTGTTATAATGCTGAATAGGAATTTCAACAGTGGACATTCCTGAGCAAAAATCTGCATATGTGACCACCACACACACACGACCTACAGACCTCATTCAAATCCCTAAACCCACAGTTGGTCCAAAATGATAAGGTAACCATCCCCACCACCCTCATTCCTTGTTTGTTTGCTTTAAACAAACCCATGGTTGACTCCCACAGGAAATCCACTAACCTTCACCCCTGGACCACAATAAACGGCACAAGCCAATGGATCCCTCATGCTGTACTTGTGTGCTCTCCACCTGCTGGTTGAGACACCTCAAGTGTGTGCACTTCCTGTTGACCCCTCATAGCAGCCCCCTCCTTCTCTGGGACCTGTGAGTAACGCACTATCTTTTCTTATACATTATTAACTTCCCATTGTGTCACACCTGACCTTCACACAGACCCAAATTTAAAATTCAACTTAACTAATTTGCAACAGTCTTTTTTAGCAAGTTCCTTTCTATTTTCCATTTGCTAACATTTTTTAAATCATAATTTTGGTTTAAGTTTATAAAATATTTCGATGGCTCTACTGAAAGATAAAGTGTTTCTTCTTCTGCATTCTGTTAATTTAGTGAATTGCATTGAATGCTTTTGGAATGATAAACAAACATTTTATTCTCGGATAAATTCCAGATGGTAAGCATGCGTAATTAGTTTTTTTAAACTACATTTTATTTCCTAATATTTTAAAAATATCTTTCTATGGATGTTCCTAAGAGATATGTGTCTGTGATTTCTTTTTCTTTGTTGTGATTTTTTTTTCAAAGGGGTCTGGAAGTTTTATTTTCAATAACAATGACAGGCCATTCTTGTTTGTCAAATAAATCAGATAAAAATTCCACACTCACAATTATATTTTGTTTTTCCAATTCAAAATTTGACCAAATTATAGACATTACTCCAGTAATTTTTTTCAAATATGTTACAGCAGAAAATGTAATATTCATAAATTTAAAACATGTTATAAAACAGTGTTGAAGTAGCCTTACTAATAAGAATTCAATGTTATTTTTATCATCTGTTATGTTTTCATTTATGCTTGAATCCTAGGTAAAACTTATTGGTCAAATATGACTTAGCCTGAGGCTAAGATTACTTCAGAAAGAGTAAGCCACTGTCCTTGGGTTTTGAAAATATAAGCACTATATTGTTTGTAAAGGCTGAATCACAACAAATCTATCATTTGCTTGTTGGTTCTACTGTCATTTTGCTATCATCTTGTATTGCTGGTTCCACATGACTTGTGTCATCATTTTCTCTGTTATGCTTATAGTTGTCTCTTTTCTTTTTGCCATTTATTTGTGAATAAATGTCTTTTAATTATATTTATTCCAATACTACTGATTTATATAGAAATTAGTCTCCATGCCACAGCTTTTATATGACATTTAGAATTACTCTTTTTCTTTCTTATTTGTATTTTCTGTTTCTCAAGTTACATTGATAAAATTCTCTAGTTGTTAAAAATTTATTACAAGTTTTAAGATTAAGTTATAAAATACACTGGACTACTCCCAGTTTTTGTATAAGATGCACATCTGTAGCTTAGCCTGTATTTTGTACTTTTGCCAATTGTCTTCTGAAAGGATGTTATGGCATTTAACATCTGTTCTTTTAGTTGGTACACATCAGCATATTTTTGACAAGTTTGTTCTTGAAGTAGTGGATGTCACTGATACTTTTAATATCATATATTATCAGTGAAGACCATTGATGCAATGTAATTTTAACTTGGTGCATTATGGTATTTGACTGTTATTTCCGTATGCCAGCGAGTCTCCTTATGTACATAAACTGTCTGTGCCCATTGTTTATGTATTTTGCAGGTACAGACTTTGATGTGCTTTAAAAAAAAAACATAGTAAAATATCTCACAAAATGGTGATGAGCTCAAATGACATAATGCATCTGATATACATTGAAAAATGTGCTTTTTACAGGCTAGAGTACTAATTATTAATTTTTATTTTTAGGTATGACTTTTTTTTCTTTAAACAAAATAGATGATGTAGCAGCTCTTTCCTTCAATTGAGGTAGGTGGTGTTCTGAAGAAAAAACTCATCATGTTTTACTGTAATCTAGTAAAAGTGGTTTTTGGCAGCTCAGTCTTTACAGTATAGAAACTTCATTTACATGGTTATTCAACAAAAGCCAAAATTGTAGTTGCAAAGGCAATTCAGAATGAATATAAATAAAAAATATTAATCCACCATGGAAACAGCATATATTCTGAATTGTTTTATAGTGATTTGACTATATGATTTGACCAATACTATCTTCATTCAATGAGTTACATAATGTCTCTCTCCTTTCTTTAAAAAAAAAAAGAGATTGTGTAGAATTAGCATCTTTTAAAACTATTTTTTTCTTTTGTTACTTGTACTTTTGAGATATCTTAGAATCTATTGTCAAATGACATGTCCTTAAGGTTTTATCCTTTGTTTTCTTCAAGGAGTTTTATGGTTTTAGCTCTTATAATTAAGTTATTGATCCATTGTGAGCTTATTTTTGTATATGCTGCTAGATATGGTTCTAGATATTTCATTTGTTGGTTCTAGATATACCATTTGTTGAGGAGACTATTTATTTCCTATTGGAACCCATGTAAAATCAATTCACCATATATACATGCATTTGTTTCTAAAATCTCAATTTTCTTCCATCAATCTGTATGTCTATATTTATGCCAGTATCATATTTTTTTTCCTATTGTAGCTTTGTAGTATATTTTGAGATCAGGAGATGTGAGCCCTCCAAATTTGATTTTCTTTTCCAGATTATTCTGGCATTCAAGGTTACTTGCAATTATCTATGAATTTTAGGATTAGCTTTTCCATTTCTTCAGAGGTGGCAGTTTGGATTTTGACAGGGCTTGCACTGGATTTAGAAATTAGTATGGGAAATATTGCCATCTTAATTATATTTTCTTAAATTCATGAATGCGAGATATGTTATTAAATTTGATCTTTAATTTTTGTCAACAATGTTTTGTAGCTTTCTATGTACAAGCCTTGCATCTCTTTCGTGACATTTATAGCTAAGAATTTTATTCTTTTTGATAATATTGTAAATGGAGTTGTTTTCTTAATTTCACTTTCAGGTTGTTCATTGCTAGTATAAAGAAACACAACTGATAATAGCATGTTGATCTTAGAACCTGTAACATTGTTGAACTTGTTCATTACCTCTCACAGCTTTGTGTGTGTGTGTATGCCTTAGTATTTTCTATATATTAAATCATGTCATCTGTGCATAGAGATAATTTTAATTCTTGCTTTGCAATTTGGATGCTTTTTTTCTTCTTCTTGACTAATGGTGCTGGTTAGCACTTCCAATATAGTAATGAGTATTAGGAGTGAGAACAGACCTTCCATTTTGTTCCTGATTTTCTTAGCAAAGTATTCAATCCTTCAATGTTAAGTATGATGTTAGTTGTGCACTTTTCATAATTTCCTTTTATCAGACTGATGTAGTTCACCTTTTCCCTGTTTATTGAATTGTTTTTTTATCATGAAAGGGAGTTGGTTTTAACAAATGCTTTTATAAATAAATTGATATGATCATATGGTTTCTTTTTTTTCATTCTATTAACATGGTGATTTACACTGATATAGTGATTGATTTTTTTTTTTTACTGCCAAAAACAGTTTATTAAATCTACATGTTTGCAGATGAAAGAAATCTTGTTCCAAGCTGCCCAAGGCCTTGAAGTGCAAGGCAGATCTCAATTATTTTAAAACCAAAGTTGTTCTACATGCCCTATAAATGATAGGATTGGACATCATAATTTAATACAGGAAGATTTCTGTAAGTAAGCTAAACCCTTGTTTCCATTTTTTTATACATTTTTAATTTTTTTAAAAAAGATGTTTAGATTACATAAATGTTACATAGAAAATATAGAGGATTGTGATGTGCCCCACTCCCCCCCCACTACCCACATTAACAACATCCTTCATTAGTGTGGTACAAGTATTGCAATTGGTGAATATATACTGGAGCATTGCAACTAAGCATGGATTATAGTTTACATTGTGGTTTACACTCTCTCCCACACAATTCTGTCAATTATGGCAAAATATATAATGGCTTGAATCTGTCATTGCAATGTCTTTCAGAACAATTTCCCAAGTCCTGAAAATGCCCCCGTATTACACCTCTTCTCTCTCTGTCTCCCTTCAGAACCTCCAGTGTTCCCTGCCTCCACATCAATCATATAAATACTTCCATTGCTAGAATCACAATAAGCCTAGAGTAGAATACCAGTAAGTCCACTCTAGTCCATAGTTCAGTCCCCCATCCTAAAGATTCTGGGATGGTGATGCCCACTCCACCTCTAATAGAGAGGGGGCTTCAGTCCCATATGGATGATGGATGGGACTCTCTTGCTTGCAGTTTTAGACTGCCTCAATTCCTTGGTGATTGATTTGCAATGTTAAAACATCCTTTCATCACTGTGATACATCCTAGGAATGAATGGATATTTTAAAATTTCCTTTTAACCTCATTCTAATATATCATTCAGTACTGTTCACTGTTTTCTCAATGTTGTGCTACCATCACAACCATTACCAAAATAGCACCCATTATCAAAGCTTTCCCATTGTCCCAAATATAAACTCTGTATATTTTAAGCCTTAAATCTTTATTCCCCACCCCACTCCATCTCCTGGTAAATGATATTCTAGATTCTGACTCTGCGTTTGCTTATTCTAATTATTTCACATCAGTGAGATCATGCAATATTTGTTCTTTTGTGTCTGGTTTACTTTATTAAACAGATTTTTCTGATACAAGGTACATTCATGTTGTTGCATGAATCACAGCTTCCTTGCTTTTCACAGCTGAATTATATTCCATTGATCACATTTTGTTTCTCCACTCATACATTGATGAACACTTGGATTGCCTTCATCTTTGGCACTTGTGATTAAGGCTGCTTAGAAAATCAGTGCCCAAATACTGTTTAAGCCCCTGCTTTCAGCTTTTTAATTGGGAAAAAGTGGGATTGCCAGGACTTATGGTAATTATATACCTAACTTTCTGAGGAACTGCTAAACTTTTTCCCACTATTTCCATTCTCAACAGCTATGAATATATATGCCTATTTTTCCACATTCTCTCAAACACTTGTAATTTTCCATTTTTTATTTTAGTGGTCATTCTAAAGAGTAGGGTATGGTATCTCATTGTAATTTGGATTTGCATTTTCCTAGTGGCTAATGATGTTGAGCATGCTTTTTGGCCATTTATATATCTTTTTTGGAGAAATGCCTATTCAAATCTTTTGCCTCTTTTTGGTTTGCCATTTTCTTGTTGAGTTAAAGTATTTCTTCATATGTTCTGGATATTAAACCACTACTGGCTATGTGGTGTCCAAATATTTTCCCCCAATGTATAAGCTGTCAACTTTATTTCTATGTATGGCTTCTAGATACTGCCTCATGTCCTTTTATTTCAGCCAATGGAATCCATTTAGCATTTCTTGTAGAGCAGGGCTACTAAAAATAAACACTCTGTGCTTTGTTGTTCTGAGAATGTCTCAATTTCTTCTTCATGTTTGAAGTATAGTATTTCTAGATCCAATTCTAGGTTGACCATTTTATTTTTTTAAAACTTTAAGTATGTCTTCCCATTGCTTTCGGTCTTCCAAAGTTACTGAAGAGAAATTGGTTGTAAAACTTATTGCGAATCTCTTTTATGTGAAAAGTAGATTCTTTCATGCTGTTTTTAAGATTCTCTTGCTGTCTTTGTATTTTGAAATTTTGATCATAATGTGTATCAGTGTTGACTGCTTTTATTTTATCTTATTTGGAGTTCACTGCACTTCTTGAAGGTGTAGATATTTGTTTTGTATCACATTAGGGAAGGTTATTGTCCATTATTTCTTCAAATATTCTTCCTCTCCATGTGTCTCTCCTATGTCTCTCTGGGACTCCAATTTTGCATATGTTGGATCACTTGAAGGTATCCCACAGTCTTTGATGTTCTATTAATTTTAATTCATCCTTTTTTATTTTTATTTGTTTCTCAGACTAGATTATTGCAGCTGACTATATTTTAAGGTCATTGCTTCTTTCTTCTGCTTACTGAAATCTTCTGTTGTACTCTTCTATAGATTTTTCATAACGGTATGTACTATTGACTGCAGGAGTTGTGTTTATTTCCTTTTAATAATCTCTTTCTTTTTATTGGTAATCTTTGTTTTGGTAAGACATCATTCTTCTAGTTCCTTTAATTCTCTGTCTATGGTTCATTTTACTCTTTGAATATATGTAACT
>JAQZBX010067813.1:0-15864 GCA_029593785.1 Cabassous unicinctus
GCCTCTTGGCTCCCATGGCGCCGACCCGTCCCCCCGCACTCTGCTACCTCTGGCCCGCTGGCCCACCGACCCGAAGCTGAGCTCTCAGAGTCTCCTCAAACTCCCACAAGTCGTCGTCAAAGGGTCCCGGAGCGCCCACAACAGGGATACCGCCAGAAAGTTCAAATATTTCCGCAGTGGGGAGGACGAGGAGGACGAGAAGGGTAGTGTGTACGGAAATACCGCGATACTGCGGCGAGAGGGTCAAGAGGAGGAAACGCATGCGCAGAGAATCTATCCGGGGTCTCCGACTTGGAAGTGGGGTTTCTGCGGAAGCAAACGTTAGAACGGAAGTGGTGATGCGACATGTCAAGGATGGGCGAAGTGAAGCCCCGCTCGGCCGGCGACGGGTGAGGCTTGCAGCCTGGCCGGGTCGTGGCGGCTGTGCTGGAGGTGAGAAGGAAGAAAGTCAGCCTCTGTTGGGAGTGGACCAGACTCCGCTAAAGGGAGACAATCCGGGGTTCGCTGGGGGAGGGATATTCTGGTTTGCTGAGGGGACGAATTGAATTCTTCTGGGGTTTGGGAGCAGCAGTCCGGGATCTGAGAAATGATGTTCTAGGGTCCGCTGAGGGTTCAGACTGCAGTGCCTTGAAGGCGTAGTTGGGTCCCGGGAAGACGGAAGAAAGCAGTCAAGAATCTCCTGGGAAGAGGAGTACTATCTGATCTACCTAAAGCTGGTTTCTGGAAGTTCCTACCCTTAAGGCCGAGTATACCAGTATATGCATAGTGACGATACTGGAAACAAAGGGAGTTCAAGACATAAAAGAGAAAAGACAGTAGTTATGAGACGGATTTGAAACACCTTAGACACCCTTTCAAAAAATGGAATCTTTTAGACAGAAAAAAGGTAGAAACAAAACTTTAATTCATGTGTATCCGCCACCCAACTGGAGAAATAAACTATTATATAAGTAGCTGAAGTTTTTTTGCTCCACCCCATGCCATTCTGCTCTCTCTTATCCAAGGTAACCACTCTCCCATGCACCTTTCTGTTTTAGTTTTAATTACATCTTGTGCATAATTTTAACATTCAGTAACGTATTGCATATATCCTTCTACAGCTTGCTTGTTTACTCAGTGTTTTTTTTAAGGTTTATCAGTGTTACCTAATTCTAGTTCATTCATTGTAACAGGGGACAGGTAATCTATTATATGAATATAGTGCAATTTATCCATTCTCTTGCTTTGTATATGCAGCGCATGACACATTAAAGGTACTTAAATGTAAGTTGAGTGGTGAATGCTGTAACATTTGAGCAAAATCATAAAGAACAAATAGGATCTCAAATGATAAAGGAGGCAAGAAGAGTATTCCGGGCAAAAACTGTACTAGTCCGAACAAAATCAGAGACATAAAATTGCATGAGAGGGGGACGAATGTGGCTCAAATGGTTGGGCCGTCCTCCCATATGGAGGGATCCGGGTTGGTTCCCCCGGACCTCCTGGTAAAAAAAAAAAAAATGCATGAGCTATTTTCAAAAGTTTTCATGGTCTTAGAGCTTAAAGATATAATAAGAGTTAGATTTAAAGGATGTTTACCATATCTCACAGCCATTTGAAGGTTTTGAATTATGAGGAAATTGATCAGAACTGTATTTTTAAAAGATATTCACAGCACTATGGAGATATATCTAAGAGATTAGTGACAGGGAATGAAAGGTCCACCAATCAAGCATAATAATAGTGATCAATGTATTAGGCATGTAAGACAACCGTGCAGACTGAACTCACTTAAAATCCTAAAATATTTTTCTGGACTATTCATATTACCATTTTCCCAGACAATTCTCTTCTGTCAGCATTTCTTTCAACATTTTCTACTTCTGCCTCCCACCTGGTTGATAACTTTGCTTTGAATTTCAGTTAGGAAAGAACTTCCCTATGCTTTCATCACCACATATAGCAGATCTATATTCAAATATACTCTCTCTACTATTGTTATAGGTGAATTGGCAATATTTCTACTTTTCTGTGTATCCCTCCTATCAAGGGCATTCCTCCTGAATTTCCTCCTCTTTTATCTGCATCATTACTTTTCCTTTCCTGCTGGATCATTTCCATCACTATATAAATGCTATATGTTTCTATTTTAAGAAAACCTTTAATTGATCTACATTCACCTCCAGCTACTGCCCCATTTTTCAACGTCTTCCATTTTCTCCTTGGAGACTTTGAACCCACTCATCACTGAAACCTAACTTACGAGTTATCACATTAGTTCTCCTCCTACCTCCCTGACTGCTTTGTGTCCTTTGCAGATTTCACCTCATCTCCCCCCTCTAACTGTTAGAATGTCACAGGGGTCAGTATACAGATCTTTTTTCTATCTGTACTCCTTAAGCAGTCTCAGTCAGTCTCATGGCCTTACTTTTTTTTTTTTTCGCGGCCTTAAATTTTATCTATATGTTGATAACTCCCACATTTATATCTTTAACTTGCACCTGTCTTCAGAACTTCAGAACCATAAGTCCAGCTGCCTACCTAACATTTCTATATGGGAATATAGTATTTGAATTATGAAATAACTAAGGTATTTCAAACTTTAGTTGTCCAAAAATTGAGTTTATCTTCCCCTATAGAGCTTTTCCTTCTTTTGTCTTAGAATCTTAGTAAGTGACAATTCCATTCTCAGTAAATCCTTTTGATTCATCCTTTTTTTTTTTTTAAAGATTTATTTTTTTATTTATCCCCCCCTTGCTGCTTGTGTTTGCTGTGTCCATTTGCTGTGTGTTTTTTCTGTGTCTGCTTATCTCCCCCTTGCTGTGAGGTCTTGCTGCATCAGCCCACCGCGCTGCGCGGGCCGGCCTGCCCTCACAAGGAGGCCCCGGGAAGCGAACCCGGGGCCTCCCATATGGTAAACGGGAACTCTATCGATTGAGCCACACCCGCTTCCCTGATTCATCCTTGACTATTTTCTTTCTTATGTTCTACAGTTGCTCTATCAACAAATATTTTAGGCTAGACCTTCACATTTTATCTAGAATCCAACTATTTTTTACCATTTAGTTCCACAATCTGGTTAAAGTCACTGTCATCTGTCACCTGAATCACTGCTTTAGTCAGCTGCCTAATTTGTTTTCCTCCTTCTCTTCTTACCCCATGCATTCTGTTCTCCATATGGCAGCCAAGGGGGATCATTTAAAATGTAAGTCAGATGATGTCACTGTCCTGCTAATTACCTCCAAAAACTAGGTTTCTTGCCTGGGAAACTGGGAGGATGGTAGTGCCTTTAATGCTAAAATGGAACGCAAGAGGAAAAATGCTGAGAAGGAATGATAGAATTAGAGATATCTAAATCAATGGAAATGTGGATCTCTTAAGTCGAAAGAGTTGCTAGGGCTATTGCTATAGATATTGGTGTAATTGGGATTGCCCAGGAATAAACCATAGAGTGAGAAAGCAAGAGGCTCAATTTTGAGACGTCTTTCTTCTTAATGGGTATACAGTGAAGAATAGGAACCAGGAGGGTACAAGTAAAGCTAGAACATTGGGATGTGAAGAAACAAAGCTAGTTTTAATCCCTGACAAGATTTTATTTACAAGGAAGAAAAGTAAGACTTTTGGATAATTAAATAGAATTCAGTATCAATAAATGCTTCCCTGAACCATCACTTACTAAGAAATTTCTTCTTATTTTTGTTTGACAGCTATCTTTGGAGATAATTCTTGCAACCCTCTCCAGAATAAAGTTATTCTCCAGCAGTGTCCCATTCTATACAATTTGTTGCTTCTGAATTTGGTTAAGCATTAGAATACTCTGTGTCATTTATTAAAAATACAGAACATTCCCACCTTCAAGCATCCTGGTAATTCTGATTTAGGAGGGAGAGTAAGTTCTTTTAAGGATACTTTTTGAATATAACAATAACTGAAGCATAACCAATTATAAACTCCCAAGGGAAATTGGGTTGAAATATAAATAGTGAAAATATAAAAGAATGGTTAAAAGACAATTGCTTCTGTCTAAAAGAATAAAATATTGACCTATATGTGTAATAATAAAAAGTAGATACTTGTCTTTTTTTTAATGTTTCTTATTTTCAGGTAGATTTAGGTGTTAAATTTTATAAGTTAAGTCTAAATAAGTTTACATTTATATTTTTATAGAACCATTGTTTACTGTTTCTTAAAGTTATAAGCAGTTTATTTTGAAGTAGGATATCTTCAATGATCATATTTTAAAGAATATGTTTTATTAGCCTTTGTCTTATATATTACCAAACTTTCCAACTGTAGTTTGGAAACTTATTTTTCACCAATTGTGATTAAAATAGAATGCGCTTTGTACAGCTTACTACAGGTTTCATTCATTCTCACTTATTCTTTTAAATACATTTATGCCAAGCACTGTGCTATGAACAGATAGATAAAATATTCATTAGTGGAAAATCATAAACCTGTAACCATGTCACATGACCATGTTAATACACCTTGGTATATAAGAAAGTTGCAGCTGCACATGTGGGCCATCTTAATTGGAATTCTCTCCTAAAGGATGGCTAAACTGAATTAAGAGCATTATTACTGTGAAATGTGGTCATATATCTACAGCATCTTGGAAGTCCCATCAAGATTCATGATCTCTGACCACTTCAGAAATATGAGTAATTCATCATAGCCAACCTCAGTGCACACATCTTTTTTTTTTTTTTTTAAGGAGGTACCGGGGATTGAACCTGGGAACTCAAACATGTGAAGCAGGTGGTCAACCACTGAGCTACACCTCCCCAATGTACACATCTTAAGCGTCAGTTTATGCACATTTATAGGCTTGCTTTGGCCTGCCACAGTAAGAGCCCGTCTGGGTTCTGGAACCACACTGATACACTTGCTCATGTTCTGGTATGTATATGCTCTGATTTACCTTGAGTTCTAATTGCGAATGTCTCTGTTTAAATCAGAGTTTCAAAACTTATGCATAGACGAACAAAAAACCCTCAGATTTTTACTTTTCCAAAAGAAACTCCCTGGCTTCCCGTTAAAGGTCTTTTGGGAAACAGGTAGAGAAAAGAGAGAGCAGGCAAAAGATTTTGGAGCAAAGGGAACCAAGTTTTAACCCAGTTTGTTTTGTTTTAACCCAAGTTTTGTTTTAACCCAAGTTTGTTTTGTTTTAACCCAGTTAAAAACAAAACAAAACCCTAGCCTCTACCCCTATTTGTAAGTTCCTGGTGACACCAACCCTTTATATTACTATAGAAAGAAAACTATGCCAAGAGGGCTACCCTAGAGTCAGGGTGATACAT
This sequence comes from Cabassous unicinctus, assembly GCA_029593785.1. Lineage (NCBI taxonomy): Eukaryota > Metazoa > Chordata > Mammalia > Cingulata > Chlamyphoridae > Cabassous > Cabassous unicinctus. The sequence goes on from JAQZBX010067813.1 coordinate 5,283, forward strand.
TTTACCCTGCATATTGCTTATTGCATATTGCATATTGCAGCCTAACCCTAGACCCTATAGCGACATTTGTTTTCTCAGATGGCTCCTGCTGCTACCTTTCTGGTCCTCCTAAAGCTGCATTACAACATCTAGGATGCCCTTTAAAACTTATATGTAGTTTCAGCCCTTCTTAAACCTAACACACAACATTTGTCCAGTGCAAAACTGACCAATTAGAGTCTTAATTTGATAGCTCTTTACATCATTCTTTCTCACTGTATTATGGTAAACCCTGTGACTCTTCTAACCAACCACTCTTGCCTATACCTTCAGATGGTATCCTTCTCAGTTCTGATTCGGTTCTGTTATCTGACAGTTTATTTCAAAGAGACCAAGGCTAGGCCATCAAAACTCATGGGGCCCTAGAGCAGCCCATTTGGCTGTTTGAACTCTAGTCAGTATGAATGTGTTGTCCTCTTAACAAAGCTGGCATCATTGCAAAAAAAGTCACACAGCATCAATACTTTGGCTATAAAGCGTAATTTATGCCTGCAATTTCAACATGCCCCAGCAACAAACCGTACACACAACCTCTTCAGTGATGCTCATTAAAAATGGACTATACCTGACTGCCTTACTGGATGCAGTCCAACTCCCCATTCAAGCTTATGATTTTTATAAATAAAATCCATATAGATAAAATTAACGAAGTCTCACAGAGGAATATCACCAAAGCTATGGCCTACCCTCTGGCAATATCTTTTCTTATTTCAATGTCACCATCCGCCTATGACATGCCATTCAAAGCCAGCTTTATTATTAAAGACTAGACTCCCAACTAAATACAATTAGCGACAGACTTGAACATTGATGACTTTCAGATGATATATAGCACATTTTTGAATGCCAGCTGGTACTCAAACCTATACCTTGTGTGTGCTCTCTTTCACTCATTGGTGAAGGATGGATGATAGCTTCAATGAAAAATATTTAGTATGTCCCAAATTTTCCTGAAGTAGCCTAGACTTACAGCCTGTCTACTGTTCCACAAGGTAGGGAAAACTTATTACCAATGCCTTTAGGGGCCCTTTTAAGTCTTAAGATAGATTTCATTCAACTTCCTAAAATCAACATTTTAATTGTATAGTAGTAGTTTTATTTTCTTGGTAGGTGGAGTATTATCCTTTAAAAAAAAAAATCCATTCAAGTGACTAGCTCAGGAATTCCAAAAGTACTCATTGTAAACTGGGAATTCCAACCTCCCTTTCAAGTAATTGGATTCATTCACCAGGCAAATAAGAGTAATTTCAAGATATGAGTGTTTCAGCTTTAATACAATATAACTTCCAAAAAAAACCCAACTCATGATCTGCAAAAATTTGTACTAAATAATAACAGGACTTAAGAGGAAATAGTGTTAGGGCCTACAACTTTGTAACTAGAGCAATACCACAAAGTAACAATCCTAATAAAAGCACAGTTAAGACATGTAGAATTCCTAATAAACACTACAGTAAATAAAAGACTACAGACAAACAAAAAAGTTTAAAGGAAGGGTGCGTAAGGAAGAGTTGAAACTGCTGTGTTATGATGATAAGACCCAAAACACTAAGATCAAAAAGAATTGTACGATAAGTACTTCCAAAGACAGGCATGGCCAAACCAAGCTAAGGGGAATAGGTGGTGAATGAGCAATAGTCCTCCACAGCTTGCTGTGTTCAGCCAATGTATTTTGCTACTCTTGATGCTGATCTCTGTGTTTTACTGACATCACTTTTCTGTTTACAAATCTTGTCTGAGGTGATTTGCCTTTCAGAAATAAACCTAAGCCCATATAAGCTAGTGATGAGAGGAGCTGTAGACTTTTTGCTTCAATACCCATCATCTTGGGTTTTGTAAAGGCCCCTGTAGCTGAAAATAGTATTCTGTATTGTGATGCTTCAGTGTCATTCTGGTCTTATTCCCAGGTCAAGAGGATGCATTCCAAGAAAGTTCCTTAAAAAAAAAAAAAAAAATCAGCTCCAACCTGATAGTTGATCTATACATGGAAAACATCATTGGATCCTCACTAGGTGAGACTAAAATAGGTACTCTTACAAAGTCTTCCCATCAAAAAGTATCAGGACTGAAAATCCAAGGTACATACATACTACTTCAAGAGAGTTCCTGCACCAGCTGACAGTCTAGTGGATCAGCGAATTTCTTTGGTCATCAAGCAGATACACTCAAGCTACTACCAAAGCAGAGGGCACGAAGTGTCTCTGTATCTGTTTTTCACACTAGGTGTGTGACCCATTCATTGGGTCATGAAGTCAATTCTGTGAGGAACGACGAATTAAAAAATCAATAAATAAAATGTAAAAGTGCTTTGGATGGATCCTTTGCCAGAATTTTGCACATTGCAAGGAATACTGAGGTAAATTTCAATGTGTGAGACAAGTATTTGGTGGAGGGGATATGATGAATATAACGCATATTTGCTAGGAAATGGTTTTCCAATCATTTGCTCACTGGTGTCTTGTTTGGTTTTAATAGCAGCAAGGTTAATATTGTGCAGTTTAGTTTTTTATATTACCATTACTGGTAGCTAGATGTTAAGTTCTACAAACTTTAAGTACATTTTTTGGGTAAGGGTTTTTTGTGTGTGTGTTTTGTTTGTTTGTTTGTTTTTGAGTTAGTGGCAATTACAACATTTTAATCAAACTGAAATAAATTACTCTTAAAATGGATCGTTTTTTTATTAAAAGAAAGAGGAATTATGAAGTGAAATATACAGAAGCATGCTCAAGTTCAACTCTTGGATCTGAAAATGTGAGTAGTAACAATATTGAGAAAAATATTGATTCTTATCAGCAAACTTCAGCTTTGCTTGAGCCACATCTCAAAAAGAAAAAAGTAGGTGCAAGGCGTTATAATGAGGATTATTTAAAATATGGTTTTATCAAATGTGAAAAACCCTTTGAAGAGGACAGACCTCAATGTGTTATTTGTAGTAATATTCTTGCAAATGAAAGCTTGAAACCTTCAAAATTAAAAAGACACTTAGAAACTCAGCATGCTGAACTTATTGGTAAACCTCTTGAATATTTTCAAAGAAAGAAAAAAGATGTGAAGTTATCAACACAATTTCTTAGTTGTTCTACCACTGTTAGTGAAAAAGCCTTATTGTCATCATATTTAGTTGCATATCGTGTGGCAAAAGATAAAATGGCTCAGACAGCTGCTGAAAAAATTATTCTTCCAGCATGTTTGGATATGGTGCGTACAATTTTTGATGATAAATCAGCTGATAAATTAAAAACTATACCTAGTGATAACACAATATCTCTTCGAATTTGTGCTATTGCAGACCATCTGGAAACAATGCTTTTTACTCGATTACGGTCTGATATAGATTTTGCAATCCAACTTGATGAAAGTGATGATATTGGAAGCTGCACAACACTTTTAGTTTATGTCAGATATGCGTGGCAAGATGATTTTATGGAGGACTTTTTGTGTTGTTTAAGTTTAACCTCACACATAAGTGGATTCGATATTTTTAAAGAATTAGAAAAGTGCATTGTTGGCCAATATAAATTAAACTGGAAAAACTGTCGAGGAATTACAAGTGATGGAACTGCAAACATAACTGGAAAACATAGCAGAGTAATTAAAAAATTGCTAGAAGTTTCTAGTGGTGCTGCCTGGAATCATTGTTTTATACATCGTGAAGCTTTAGCATCCAGAGAAATTCCACAGAACCTCATGGAAGTATTGAAAAATGCTGTGAAAATTGTTAATTTTATTAAAGGAAGCTCACTGAATAACCGACTTCTTGAAACATTTTGTTCAGAGATTGGAACTAGTCATACTCACTTACTGTATCATACCAAAGTTCGTTGGTTATCTCAAGGGAAAATACTAAGCAGGGTTTATGAATACAGGAATGAGATTCACATTTTTCTTGTGGAAAAAAAATCTCATTTGGCAAATATTTTCAAAGATGATATTTGGATAACAAAACTGGCATATTTAACTGATATTTTTAGCATTCTTAATGAATTAAGTTTAAAACTACAGGGGAGAAACAGTGATATATTCCAATATGTTGAATATATCCAGGGATTCAAAAAGACACTATTGTTATGGCAAGCAAGGCTTAAAAGTAATCGTCCCAGCTACTACATGTTTCCAAAATTTTTACAACATATTGAAGAGAATGCTATTAATGAAAACATTTTGAAAGAATTAAAATTAGAGATATTGTTGCATCTCACTTCTCTATCTCAAACTTTTAACCATTTCTTTCCAGAAGAGAAATTCAAAACATTGAGGGAAAATTGTTGGGTAAAAGATCCATTTGCTTTTCGAAACCCTGAATCAGTAACTGAGTTAAATTTGGTGCCTGAAGAAGAGAATGAATTATTGCAGCTTAGTTCTTCATGTATGTTGAAGAATGATTATGAGACATTAAGTTTATCTGCATTTTGGATTAAGGTGAAAGAAGACTTTCCATTGCTAAGTAGAAAGAGTGTCCTGCTATTGCTACCATTCACCACAACTAATTTGTGTGAACTGGGGTTTTCAGTCTTGACCCAGTTGAAAACAAAGGAAAGAAATGGACTGAATGATGCAGCAGATATGCGGGTAGCATTGTCTTCCTGTGTTCCAGACTGGAATGAACTTATGAACAGGCAAGCACACCCATCACGTTGAAGAAAATCTTAAGAGTTTTTGCTTTTGTATTTCTTATTTTGTGATATTTTTCTATGTATTTAAATGTTCATATATAATTGTATGTGATAACTTTGTTTTTATAAGAAAGTTTTTTGTTATTTTACATATTAATAAAATCATAATGGGATTTTATGTTCATTTAAAAAAGTTTAATGAACATCTCTTATAGGGCAAGAACTATTCTAGATATTTGGAATACAAAAAGTAAGGTTAGGGAGGTATTGGGGAACCAAATCATAAAGGGCTCAAGACCATTAAAGAACCTCTGGCTTTTTGTCACTGAAATGGAGAATAGTTGAAGGGTTCAAGCAGAGGAGACTCCTGACCTGAAATAGGTTTAGGAGAGTATTTTGGCTACTATTTTGAGAATAGACAGAATTAAATGTTATTTCCCTAAAGTGGTCTTTCCTAACCACTTTAGTTAAGGTATGTCCTCCATTATCCTTCCTTTCATTTCCTTGTTTTCTTTGGAGTATTTATAATTTGTAATAATATTATATTATTGCAAATTGTTAAATAATGTTATATTTAATTACTAGTGCTGTCACTTGGCCACACTAGAATGAATGCTCCACATGAGCAGAGCGCATGTCCACCTTGCTTGATACATAGTACTCACTCAGTAAACATTTGATGAAGAGCAAATGAATCCATGAACTTCGGTATCTGTAATGTGAGGTCATATCCCCAATAATCATTATTAAATCTGAGGTAAATTTCTTTTGCTTTTTTTACTTTTTAAAACTGATTTTGTCAGATTCTATAAGCATCCAGAAATGGCATTGATTGATGTTCCTTCATCATGATGTTCGTGATGATTAAGCAACTGATAATGCTTAACATATTTTCCTCAAACTTACTTCTGCCTCTCTTTGTGTACTCCCTGATTGCACTGGATAATATATCTTTTGGCATGGACTTTCTCTTTAAGATCATATAAGGTAGCAATTTTCCCCATTTGCTACCACACCTACCATTTTTGTAATAGTTGAATTTTCATATTTCCTAGTCTATTGATGATAAATAGATTTCCCCCTCTTTTTGATGTTTGAAATAAAGGTTTGGAAGTAAGTTCTCAATGAATAACACATTTCTGCATGGTTGGTATTCTCTGAAAGAAAGTATTTACATCTAAGTTAAGAGTGTTTTGTAAGGAGACATCCCAGGTTAGTAAGCTAGACACGTCTCCTTCCCTAGACACATAGAAAGAGATAAAGCCCTTTCCTTCCATTCCCCTGAGAAATTTGCCTGCATTCCAGAACAGTGAGTAATCTCTGGAGGGGAGGATGGACAGAGTACCAGCAGCCCCACCAAAGTCCAGTCTTAGCACTTAGGACTCCTCCTCTGTAGTGAAATCCATCACATGCACAGGTAAAATCTGGCCCTTATGTCACCCTGCGGGGATTGGGCATGAGGAACTGACATGATGCTTATCTGATTGCTTTTTTTTTTGCTGTAGGTAATAAATTGAAGTCTCTGGCCCAGGGGTCTTGTGTCTTCCTGTTAGTATATATCACTTCTGCAAAGTGATAAAGACCATGTAAAGTAACATTCACGGGTTCCAGAGATTAGGGCATAGAAATCTTTAGGGGTACCTTTATTCAGGTTACTATACTTCAACCTCTGACCTCCAAAGATTCACATCCTTCCTATGTGAAAAATGCATGAACTCTTCCCAAGCACCCAAGAGTCTCACCCCACTGCAGCAGCCATTCAAGTCCAAAATCTCATCTAGGCCTCAGCTCAAAAGTCCCTAATCTCATCATCTAAATGATGTAAATTAGGTATGGGTGAGGCCCTGGGTATAATAGATCTTGGGGCAAAATTTCCTATTTGTGGGCTTGTGAAACTAGAAATCAATTTATGTGCTCAAAATACACAATGGTGGACAGGCATAATTTTGTAGTCATGGCATTTCAATTCAAAAGAAGAAAATGGAAAGGAAAAACTTCCTAACGTCCTAAACAATGCTGAAATCCAAATGGGCAAATTTCATTAATTTTCAAATCCTGGAGATAATTCTCTATGGCTCATGACTCTGTCCTATGGCCCTGCATCTCCACCCTCATTCATCCTGCCTTTTTCGTGAAGAGTAGCACGTTTGCCACTTAGTGGCCGTATCAGCCTGTTTCCTGCCTGTAGAATTACGGAATTTCAGCAGACTTCTTTCATTTCATCCTGTCTATGCCCTGTTTGGTACAACCTGGCAGTGTTTCTGCTGCTTTAACCATCCCCAAACCTTGTGGAATGCCTGTATATGTCATGGAGATTCACTCCATTAGACAAGAGGCCTTTCTGGATCTTTCCTGGTTAATTTCATCTCTATTTTTCCCTTCTGAGATGACAAGGGTTCTATGAGTCAAACACCTAATCTGTTCACGGAGCCTTCTGTTTGATCCAATACTCTGAGCTTTTGAGCCTTTCTAGGCATTACCAAAAGATTGTCCAGCCATACCCTTGGCTTTTCTGACAGTGGATCTTTTAATTTTCAGCATCTTTTGTGGTCTGGATAGGCTGAGAACTTCCCAAAATCATCAAGTCTTAGGTCCTTTTTGCTTAACAGTTCTTTGCTCAATTTATCTCTTTCCTCTTGCATTTTAATATAAGCAGTGGGAAGAAACCAATCTGCACCATTAACACTTTGGTTGGAAATCCTAACTAAATATCCAGGTTCGCTGCTTACAATTCTGCCTTCCGTATAACTGTAGGGTACAGTTCCTCTAACAACTCCTCCAGTTTTCCATAACATATTCCTCCTTTTCTTCTTAGCCCTCACCAGCAGCGCTTTTTAACATCCATATTTCTACCAACGGTCTGTTTATGACAATTTAGATCAGGAGTTCTTAACAAGGGGTCCGTGAGCGTGAATGAAAATTGAGAAAAACCTTATTCTTGTGGGGACATGTTGGTGCAGGTGTGCTATGCTTATTAAATAATACACAGTATAGTGTGGACTTAGTAAGGGGTCCATGGAACAGAAAAGGTTAAGAACCCCTGATTTAGATATTCTTTGCCACAGTATAGGTTTTCTCTATCACACTCCTCACTTCTGAGCCGTCACCAGTAGAATCTTTAACATCCATATTTCTCCTAAAAGTGTTTAAGAAGTCTAGGCTTTTTCTAGAGCCTCAGAATTCTTCCAGCCTCTACCCATTACCAATTTCCAAAACCACTTTCATATTTTTAGGTATTTGTTACAGCAGCACCCCATTTCCAGGCAATAACATATCTATTAGTTTCTAATGCTGTTGTAACAAATTGCCACAAATCCAGTGGCTTAAAACACATATTTATTACCTTCCAGTTTTGGAGATGAGAAAATCAATCTCACCTGGGTTAAAAACAACATGTTGACAGGACTTGTTACTTCTGGGGACTCCAAGGGAGAATCCATGTCCTTGCCTTTTCAAGCTTTTAGAGGTCTGCCTACATTTCTTGGTTCATGGCACCTTACTCCATCTTCAAAGCCAGCAGCATAGCATCTTCAAATTTCTCTCTGCTTCTGTCACCACATCACCTTTTCTCTTTCTAATCCTCCTGCTTCCCTCATATGGTCCCTTGTGATTACATTGGGCCCATCCAGTTAGTCCAGGGTAACTCCCCATATGGAGATCCTTAACATAGTCACATCTGCAAAGTGCCATTTACCATGCAAAGTAACATACATACAGGCTCTGGGGATTAGGCCACAGTCATCTTTGGGGAGCTGTTATTCAGCCTGTTGTGACAAACAAATATAAGGAACATATGAAATGGTGATAAAACATTTATTAAGAGCACACTTTGAAACAGAATATTCTAACACTCCTAACTTCACTTCATAATAATGAATTATGACCAACAAAAGAGACAAAAGTTCTCAATAAAGAAGTTCATGTATCATTGAAAGCTCTTAATGTGCTACAGAATAAAGTCCAAATACTTCAGCCTTATGTTCAAGGTCTTTATGATATGACCTTAATTTATTGTCATGTCAACCCATTTAGTCTACCAGTTAACTTTTAACCTGTTGTGGAAGAAGTCCCATGCTTTCCCATTAATCTGCCATTACTCAGGAGATTAGATCCTTCTGAATTCTTTCCCCCCACCATCTCAATGTTTAGCCTTTCATCCATGAACACAGAATGTCCTTCCATTTATTTAGGTCTTCTTTAATTTCTTTCAGTAATATTTTGTAGTTTTCCATGCACAAGTCCTTTACATCCTTGGTTAAATTTATTCCTAGATATTTGATTCTTTTAATTTCTATTGTTAATGGAAAATTTTTCTTGATTTCTGCTCTAGGTTGTTCATTACTAATGTATAGAAACACCACTGGTTTTTGTGTGTTGATCTTGTACTCTGCCAATTTGCTGAATTAATTTATTAGCTCTAGCAGCTTTGTTGTGGATGTTTCAGGATTCTCTATTTATAGGATCATGTCATCTACAAATTGCTAGTATTTTATTTCTTCCTTTCCTATTTGGATGACTTTTATTTCTTTTTTTTGCCTAATTCCTCAGGCTAGAATTTCTAGTACAATGTTCAGTAACAGTGGTGACAATGGGTGTTCTTGTCTTGTTCCTAATCTTAGAGGAGAAAACTTTCAGTCTTTTACCACTGACTATGATTTAGCTGTGGGTTTTTCACATAGGTGTCATATCATGTTAAGGATGTTTCCTTCTATTTCTAGTTTTCTGAGTGTTTTTGTCAGGATGGAGTGCTGGGTTTCATAAATGTTTCTTTCTGCATCAATTGAGATGATCATGTGGTGTTTTTTTTTCTTTTGTTCTATTAATGTGGCATATAACATTAACTGATTTCTTATGTTGAAGTGTCCCACTTGATCATAGTGTATAGTTCTTTTAGTGTGCTGTTGGATTTGGTTTGCTCATATTTTGTTGAGGATATTTACTTCTATATACATGAGGGATATTGGTCTGTAGTTTTCTTTTCTTGTGATATCTTTATCTGGTTTTGGTATTAGAGTGATGCTGACTTCATAGAGTGAATTAACAAGTGTTCCCTCCTGTTCAATTTTTTGGAAGAGTTTCAGTAATATAGGTGTTAATTCTTCTTTGAATGTTTGTTAGAATTCACCAGTGAAGCTGTCTGGTCCTGGGCGTTTCTTTGTTGGGAGGTCTTTGATTATTGATTCAGTTGCTTTACTTGTTATCGGTCCATTGACAGATTCTATTTCTTCTTGAGTCAGTGTAGGGCGTTTGTGTACTTCTAGGAATTTGTTCATTTCATCTAGGTTATCTAAATGATTGCCTACAATTGTTCTTAGTATCCTCTTATAATCCTTTTTATTTCTGTGGGGATGGTAATGATGCCCTCCCTTTCATTCCTTATTTTACTTATGCACATCTTCTCTCTCGTTTTCTTTGTCAGTCTAGCTAAAAGTTAGTTGATGTCATTGATCTTATCAATAAATGTTTATTTTTGTTGATTTTCATGTTGGTTTTTATTCTTCATTTCATTTGTCTCTGCTCTAATCTTTGTTATTTTCTTCCTTCTGTTCACTTTGGGTTTACTTTGTCTTCTTTTACCAGTTCTATTAGGTGTGAAGTTAGGTTTGGAATTTGAGCTCTTTCTTCTTTTTAAATGTAAGCACTTCGAGCTATAAATATCCCTATAAGCACTGCTTTTGCTGTGTACCTTAAAGTATTGATGTGTTGTGTTTTTATTTCATTCATCTCAATATATTTCCTGGTATCCCTTGTGATTTCTTTTTTGATCCATTGTTTGTTTAAGAGTATGTTGTTTAACTTCCATTTATTTGTCTATTTTCCAGTTCTCCTTCTGTTGTTGATTTCAACCTTCATTCCATTGTGGTCAGACAAAGATGTTTTATATAATTTCAGTCTTTTAAAATTTATTAAGACTTATTTGTGTTTTTTTT
>JAQZBX010067814.1:0-15870 GCA_029593785.1 Cabassous unicinctus
CACACACACACACATACACACACACACACACAAAGCCTGGTGCCGCCGCGCGCCCGAGGCCCAGTGCGCAAGCGCCGGGCGCCAGCTGCGCCGAGCAGGGGGAGCAGCGCCGCCGTGGCCGCCAGCAGGGCGGCCTCCGGGCAGCGACCCCGGGGTCTCCGGCCGTGCGCCCCGAACCTCTGCCCCCAGCCCGAAAAGGCGCCCAGGATCCCCCGCCCCCCCCCACTCCTGCACCCCCCGAGCGGGGGGAGGCGGCCCCTGGCTCCTGCAGGGCACGTGGAAGGGGGAGGCGTGTGCGCCCGCACTTACTCGGGGGCTTCATGTGCCGGGGGGTCCCCCCGGGAGGGCAGGCTGCCGGGGCATCCGCGCGGGGAGGGCGCGCGTTCCTTGGGAGCCAGCTCGGCGGCCTGTCCCCTGCCCCGGATTGGTTGCAGTAATGCAAGTTTCCTGTGGGGCTCTGGACTTCTCAAGAGTTGAAGGCGGCGACTCGGCGAGCGAGTTGCTCTTGGAGAGAGTTGAGAAATATGGATCGCTGCTGGCCCTCTTCCCGGTTTAACGAGCTCACGACATCGGCTCCCCCAAGCTTCGCCCTTTTGGAAAACTAGGGTCGTAGGTGCGGAGCCTTCGACTTGGCTTATGAAATAGCTTGTTGCGCAGGAAGAGCTCACTTGTTATCAGCATCCTACCGGGGCCCTGCCTTTCCACCTGGAGACCCGATGCCCCGCCATAAATAAGGCGAGGGGGCCCTGCCTTTCCACCTGGAGACCTGGTGCCCTGCCATAAATAAGGCGAGGGGGCCCATGCTGGGGTTTCTGTCCGAGAACCACAATCTAAAAGTAAAGTACTAATTGCCCTTGATTTAAGTACCAGGCTCAGACCAGGTAAAATAGACTGGTCGGCCTACAATGAGAATTCTGAGGGTTGTTTCCTCCTCCTTATGCCTCAGGACTGAGCTCAGTGGAGGAATCTACGCCAATCGGGATAACCCAGGTGCTACATCTTAGTGTTTAGTTGCAACTGTTTAGACTTGACCAGCTCTAATGCAGGTCCTGATGTTTTACTAGGAAAAGTGAGAGTGAGGCCATTAGCAACCCCAGTGCCTTAGAGAGAAACTAGCCCAACATCAATCATTTGACGGGTGGGGAAACCGAGTCCCAGAGAGGTTAAGTCCAAGGTCACAGCTATAATTGAGGTCTCTGACTCCACTCATCCTAGTACCAAGCAGTTACCCCTGAGGTTTGGAGGGGGACACTGCTGGCCCGTTCCTAGGCATGCCAGTTTTCCTTTCTGAAACTCCAGTTCCTAATGTGAAGAATGAAGAGAACAGTTACCTCAGAGAATCACTCAGGATTAAATGGGAAAATGTTTATCAGCAGGTCATGTAATACTGCTGGCCCTCTGGAGCTGGCCAGCAAATGTGTGCTTTGGGCCACAAAGAACTTGAAAAATAAATATTTGAATTTCAAATAGGAAGATGTCATGCCCAAAACCCAAATAATCAAGTGATGAGTGGATAAACAGAATGTCCCTATGCAATAGGAATATTATCCTGCCATAGAAGGAAGGACGTTCTGATACATGCTACAACATGGATGATCCTTGCCATCATGCTAAAGAGCCACATATATGATTCCATTTATATGAAATATCAACATAGGCAAACCCATAGAGACAAAGCATATTAGTGGTTGCAAGGGATGGCTAGAGGCGCGGCTTCTTAATGGATGTGGAGTGACGGTAACATTCTGGAACTAGATAGCGGTGATGGACGTACAACAATGTGACTGTACTTAATGCCACTGAATTGTTGACTTTAAAAAGGCTACAATGACCAATTTTATGTTGTATGTTTTACCACAGTAAAAAAAAAAATCCCAATATTCAGCTTTTCTAGAAATAGCACATCTGGCAAACTGGGGTCCCAGTGCCACAGGGCAACCGTAGGCTGAGGAGCCTCTGTGTCTTTCAGCCAAAACGCTCCAACTCACCAGCTGTACTCATTTGTGTTACCCGCCTGGCCCCTGAAGGTATTTGCGTTTTTGATCCCTGATTAAACCATAAAGCTGTCCACAAATGTTCTTTACAAATCTAGTATGTCACTTTTTATAGTTTCCTGTTTCCTGCAGATATTTAAAAACGTGTGCTTCTTTCAACAAAGCACAGTTGTTTCAGAGACTGTGTCTGATGATTCTAATAATTGAAGTAAGTATCTGTGAGTCTGTTTCTGCTAGATCTTGCTCATGGTGTCATATTTCCTTGTAGCATGCCTGGTTGCCTTTGACTATGCTGGGCATGGTATTTTAAAAATTGTTTATTGGGATAACTTGAGGCCTAGGATGACGTTGCCTTCCTCTAGAGATGATTTACATTGGCTTCTTGGCTTCTGCCAGTCTCCTGAGAGCACTGCTAGTCCACAACCACCTTAATGCAAGTTCAGGGCTCCTGGTCCTCTGGACCATGCAGGTGATTCAAATACAGGCTGTGTGACTGACTGTGTAAGACAGGTTTGCTTATTGTACCTGAGGGTGGAGTCAGTGATGTGGGGCGGCTGGCTTGCAAGCCCGTGCTTCCCAGTTCTGTGTTCAGTGACTTCACGTCCAGAGCCTGAAATGAGCCGTGGTGGAGGCTTTACGCCATGGAAACTGGCCAGCGCTGTAAATCAGGCCCTCCTTCCCTCCCCCTTCCAGGGCTGCTTAGTAAACCTTTGCCACCGCACCACCGATAGAGCATCGTGGGGTCCCAAATTATTGAGGGTCTCTCACTTAGTCTAGGCCTTGGACTTTGATTTCTGGCCCCCTTGCCAAATGCAGCCATTCAAATAAAGTTTAAATATGCTAGGACTGGCAAACAGCTGCTGGGTAAAAGGGGCTTACGCGCTGGATTGTATTTTAGGGTTCTTTTATCCTTCAGTTTTGGCCTGATAATTCCTTACTCTCTTGTCAGCATGTTGCATATTTTGAGGTGTTTTTAAGCACCTTTTCCTAGCATTTTTAGTTGCTTTCAGCTTGAGAGTTAGTCTGAATAACCCATCACCAGAAACTGGAAGTCAAACTCTCTATGATTAGTTATTATTCTAGACACTAAAAGAGTGATCCTAGGGTTACAGAAGTGAGTTGTTTAATTTATATTGCGGCCAACCCCGTTAAAATGCTGATAACAAGACCTTGTGTCAAAGGTCTTGTCCTCTCTGTGCCTCATCTGTAAAATGGGGATGGTGATAATACTGCCTCCCCAGTATTAGGGTTGTTATAAGGCTTAAACACATCATTTCATCAGCCCTTGGAACAGTGCCCAGCACGTAAGAAGTGCCAGGTACTGGAATGTTCTAATTCAAGGACCTGTATGACCTGGCATGGTTATGACATGTGCTAGAGCCTGAAACCAAACTATTCCTCTTGCCTGGCTTGTTGAATTCAACTCTTCATCTGCACCCACTGCTAACCGTTCCTTCAGGGTGGAGGCTTATTGGCCACCGTGGTGAGGAGGAGGTTTCCAGATGCATAATTGTGAGGAAAACGCAGCCCCAGCTTTGGCGCTTCTCCATGGCGCTGGTCCTCACCTAGCAACTCGCAACAGCAGCAGCTAAACAGAGGCGCTCTGGTGTTTGGGGAGCAGGCCATTAGCAAGGCCTAGCGGAGGGGGAAAACTTTGAAGGGGCTACTCCAACCGCAGAAGGAAGCGCAGCGGGAACAGATCATTTCGGCCTCCTCCTTCCTTTTACAGAAAAGGGAGCTAAAATCCAGTAGTGCACAGGCAGCCCTCCTGACTGAGGTCCCCGGGCTTCACCGCTCCACGTTGCCTCCGTAGGGTGAATTTTGGATAGGTTGGAGAGGCCTCGGGACAGTTTTGATTTGGTTTGATAAACCAAACACTGCCACCTGCCTCTGCGTACTTTTTCTTGCCTGTGACCACCACTGTAAAAATTGTCACCGGCTCAAATACTAATGGATTGGCAATTTGTGTATCCGTCCATGCGGCCATTGGCTTGGCTAAATGCTGGGCCACTCGGGCTTCTATAAAAAGAAAGAGACAGTAGATATAAAGTGCGCTGGAAGACTAATGTGTTCAAAGGTGAGCTCGTGTACTGCAGATGCTCTCCTAGCACTGAGCCATTAAACGCGGAATGTCGGGTCATGACCCGAGGACTTGGTGCAAAGTTGGAATCTCTTCACCAATAAGCTGAGTGAAGTCTTGGGTCAGGAATCTAGAAAGCTGCCCGCATTTCCTCTCCTTCACGCTCCTTATGTACTGTCAAACCCTTCCTATTTGGGGGTGAGCTTTTATGTGGGAGCAGGAGAGGCAGCCCCCCCACTGCCGAAGCTAAAGGGAGCAAGTGTCTCTCTCCACCCAGGCAGTTAGGTCCTGGGTGTGGGTCCCCACTTTAGCCAATTGGTGGATGGTCCAGCCAGCCGATTAAAAAATAATAATAATAATGACAGCTTTACTGGGACATAATTCACATACCATAAAATTCACCCTTTAAAAATATACAGCTCATTGTATTTTAGTATGTTCACAGAGCTGGGCAACCATCCTCATAATCAACTTTAGGGCATTTTCATCATCTGAAAAGGAAACCCCATACCACTGGCAGCCACTCTCCATGTCCCCAACGCCCAGGCCCTGGCAACCACTTTCTGTTTCTGTAAATTTGCCTATTCTGAATATTTCTTATCAATGGACTCATACAATATGTGGTCACAATATGTGACGTTTTCAAGGTTCATTCATGTTAGAGCGTGGCTCATTCATTCTTGTTGAGTAGCATTCTCCAGTTCGTGGACTTTGGGGTTGTTTCTACTCTCGGCTATTATGAATGGTGCTGCTATGAACATTTGTTTGCACGTTTTTGTGTGGACATGTGCTTCCAGTTCTCCATTCCTAGGAGTGGAATTGCTGGGTTATATTGCGACTCTATGGTGAGCATTTTGAGGAAAGGCCACAGCATTTCCCCGCGGCTGCAGCAATTTACCTTCCCACCAGCAATGCATGAGGGTTCCAATTTTTCCACGTTTGCCAATACCTGTTATGTTCTATCTTTTTTGTTTTAAGCCATCCTAGTGAAGGTGACTTGATATCTCATTGTGCTTTTGATTTTGACTTTGATTTTTGAGGCAGCTTAGGGGCACTGGAAACCGACTCCCAGGAGAAGTAGCCGCTGGCGAGCACAGGACTAGCGGAGGCATTGAGTGTCCAGCGAGAGTGGTGCCGTTGGTTGTCCTGGCTTCCGTTGGTTCCTGCTCGTTTTCAGAGCTCGCTTCTCCAGGCTCTCCATGGATTCTGTGAGTTACCTGATAGTCTTCAAATAAAGTCCCTTTCCATTTGAGTTAACCAGCGCCAATTTCGATTGTGGCTACCATATCCAGGCGGCCCGGTGGCCTTATTTACGTTTCCCAAATGCCCCTTCTCCTTCACTTCTCCCCTGAACTCTCATACTTGTCCCTTCCTGTTCTCTCTTCCCCAGCCAACACCTCTGTCCATCACACAGTCCTGTGCCTCTAAAAAGCCAGTTTGTTCCTATCTCTGCATCTTCCTGTAAGCAACAAGTTTAAGCTCCTTGACTGAGCACCGAAGGTCATCTGTGATGTGGCCACTGCCTTCTTGGGACTACTACCCTGCGGGCACCCCTTGGACTAGCTTGGACTTGCTCAAACGTCTCCTATTACCTCCCGCCCTCAGACATACTGGTCCCTCTGCCTGGGATGTCTTCCTTTAGTTATGCAATTTCTGCTCTGCCTCGCCTGCCCTCCTTCTCCCTCCCACCCCAACTGCTCTGGGCGTCCTTACGGCCTGACCCATGACGCTGTCGTTATTGTGGACTCATCTGTTTCCCTCACTGCGACGTAGCCTTCTTCAGGCCAAGAGCCGGACTTCCTGCCGCCTTAGGTCTGAGGGCTTTGAACCTGCCTGACACACGTGATTGACAATGAGGTCACTATTAGATAGAGCATCTGTAGGCCGTGGGCCACCGCCATTCTGTCACTTCTCCTAGAAGAGTGTAAAAGGTGGGAGTGGCCAACAGGATATCGAGGAAGGGGGAAGCGGCCAGCATTTATTGAAACTTTACTGTATACTGAGCTGCCCTCTGGCAGCCACCAAGGACTCGGGTGGGTAGACATTTAAATATGCATGGAGGGACAACAAGACCACCGTGAAAATAAAGTGATTGGTTACACTTTAAAAATATATGAAAATCCTGGAAAACCTAGAAAGATGAAGAGATGCTGACTCAAGGCCTTACGATTCTTGGGGCTGGAGCCCCCATGAGCTCTCCGCCTTTGGCTAGCGTCATGTGAGGGAACACACCGGCTTCGGGGCCGACTGCCTATGGCCCATTTATGGTATTTCCAGGGATCTCCGGACGACGGTCTACTCCACATCAAGGCTCTTTGGGTATAAAGAAATGAGAACAGCCAGATTCCACCTGGAAAACCTGGCCTGCCGATTTCCCCGTGGAAACATTCCTATTCTGACCCGTGGGGAAGGACCGTGCAATGGTGGTGCTGACGGCAGGCTAGAGATGATTCTAGACCCCTGTGGTCTGACTGCACAAACCTCTGGCTCACTGGATGCACCCGGCGCTCCTGCAGCCCCTGGCTTCGGTGCACACTATCCCTTCTGCCTGGAACGTTGTCCCCCTCTCTGCATTCCGGCTCCTCGTGGTCAGGTCTCAAGTTAAACGCCTCATCACTGGAGAGGCCCTCCTCGGCCACCGGATCTAAACTGCGTTCCCTTCCCGCTATTGGCTCTCGGAGGGCCCTGGCCTTCCCTCTATGGCTCTGAGCCCAACTTGCCAAGAGATATTTGTGTTTGGTTAACATGAGCCCCCTGAAGATGAGGTCCACGGCTGTCGTGCTCGCCCCTGCCTGCCCAGGCCTAACAGTGCCTAGCACTCAGTCAGTGTTTGTTCAATTCATGAAGGGATAAATGAGTGATGTTATGGTGGGTTGAATCGTGTCCTCCAAAAAGCCACGTTCAAGTCCTAACCCCTGGGCAGATGACTAGGAAGCTCTTTGTAAATAGACTCTTTGAAGGCGTTATTAGTCAAGATGAGGCCAAAAATGGCTTTGGGTGGGCCTTGACCCAGTCTGACTGGTTCTTCCTAAGTGGAGGAAATTCCTAAGGAAGACAGAGCCCGAGAAAGACGGCCGTGGGATGGAGGCAGAGGTGGAGTCACAGCACCACCAACCAAGGAACACCATGGATCGCTCGCCACCCACCAGAAGCCAGAGGCCGGGCCGGGAACAGATTCCCCCTTTAGGAGGAAGCACGGCCCTGCCGGCACCCTGACTTCAGGCTTCCAGCCTCCAGAACCGTGAGACAGCAAATTTCTATTGTACAAGACAGCGAGACTGTGGGACTTTGTCACGGCAGCCCTAGGAAATGAAGAATTATAAATGCAGAATAGGAAGCTCACCGAGCAGACGCTGGGCAGCGGCCATCCCCTCGGGCAGCCGAGTGCTCTCGGTCCCATGGCACAGCCCCACCTTACCTCCTTCTCCCACGCGGGGCCTGCCCGTCCCCGTGGAGGCCCATTGGATGCATCCCTTGGGCTCCAGGTCCTTGGTCCAGACCACCCACTGCTTTGAACTGGTCCTCTGGGGCAGACACGCTGGCCCCTCGGCTGGGTGAGGGTCATGCACACTTCACAGCACCCAGGTGTGCATTGTTTCAGGTGTTCACAAGGAGCGTGGACTAGTTGCACTAGTACACTTCCCCAACCTCCCCCGCCAAAGGGGGAAAACCCGCTGGCTTAAAAGAACAAGCTATCCAGCAAAGAAACACCATGTTTACGTTGATGTGTTTCGTGACTTCTAATCAACTACACAAGGGTAGCCAGCGGCCAGGGGCTGGAAGCTCGGTTGCCTTCCCAGGGGGGCGACTTGGGTTCTGAACCTTCCCACGGCACGGCTGCTGGCTGCGTCGCCAGTGTGCCCAGAGCCCCCGGAGCGCCAGCAGTGCCTGGCACTTCCCGCTCGGCCATTGATAAATTCCCACGGAGGCTCCCTAAAGGCGAGAGGCGTCGGCACAGGTCAGGAGAGCGTGTGCCAATGGGCACAGAGGTGCCTGCTGTCACTGTCCTGGGGAGCCATTCCCACGTCGTGTTGCATTCTGTTCCGGGTTTGCTTTTTCCATATTCCTCCAAGCTAAGCTGGCAGAGGGTGATTAAATGACACGCGAGGAGGGTGGCAGCTTGTAGTTGATGCCCAGTGCCCTGCACTGCATCTATTTATTACAGTCACTTTTTTTTTTTAAGCTTGTGTTTTTTTTGTTTTGTTCTACAGTCACTTTTGAAAGAGCTGCCCGTCGGGGAGCGGCTGGCCACATCCCGCCAGCTGAAGACGTCAGTGGGCAAGGACATATGGTCTGAGGAGAGAGATCGTCTTAAAAAGTCCCCTCTGCTCTGCACCGCCTTGGAACAGAGCAGGGCGTCTGAGTTTGCACAGGCCGGGCAGGAAGCGAGGTGCCGCAGCAGTGGGTGCCGACCGGCTTCTGGAGAGGTGGCTGGAGGGCGGGCCGCGGACACAACTCAGGGTGCCCTCAAGTCACAGAGGCGGCACAGACACCGCTTCTTAGGAACGTTTTATTTTAGAATAATTGTTAGAAGAGTTGCAAAGGAAGTACAGAATGTTCCCACCTACCCTTCACCCAGCTTCCCCTGATGGGAACATCTTCCATAACTGTGGGGCACTTATTAAAACTAAGGCGGTACCCTGGGTGTTACTACTAACCAAGCTACAGGCTTTGTTCGGAGCTCCTTTATTTGGTTCCAGGATCCACTCCAGGGTGCCAAGCTGCTTCAGTTGTCACGTCCCCTTAGTCGCTGCCCCTCTCGAAGAGTTGCTCGGTCTTTCCAGGTTTCTCACGTCCTTCAAAGATGTCAGGTATTTTGTGCAGATTCACTTTCTTCATAAAAATCTGTTGGGATGAGCAGCCATGCCAGTGAGGTTTCAAACCAGAGCCTGCAGGGCCACGCCAACCTGCCGCCTGGTTTTGTACGGCCACACGCTAAGGCGGTTTTTACATTTTTAAATGGTGGAAAGACATTCAAAAGAAGAATACTACTTCATGTTATGAAAATGATCATGAAATCCAGATTTCAGTGTCCACAAAGGAGTTTCAGAGGAATGCAGCCACACTCGTTCTTTTATGGATTGCCTGGGACCGCCTTTGTGCCTCAGTGGCAGAGGTGAGCAGTTGCAAAGCAACCGTATGGCCTGCACAGCCTAAAATACTGACTAGCTGGCCCTTCACAGGGCCTTGATGTGAGGCCCTGACATTCGCTTTTATGCAAAATCTAAGGAGCTATTTAAAAGACCATTGGCAGCATGGAGCTATTTATCTGCTAGTGATGAAAAGGGGGCAATGTTAAATTGTATATATGGTAACAGAAGAAAAATTAAGAAAAAAAAATCCATGGAACTACACTACACAGTGAGCCCTAAGTTAAACCATGGACTATAGTTAATAGCACAATTATAAAAATGGCTATCAATTGTAACAAATGTTCCACACCAATGCAAGGTGTTAATAATAGGGTAGTAAATAGGAACCCTGTATTTTATGCATGAAAAAATACAGGGGTGGAAAGGGGCACTTCAGTCAAACAAACTGCGAGACACTAAACAGAGGGCCTGCAGGAGGAGGCCCCACGGGGAGAAGGACCCACAGCCCTGCCGGGCTGGGACACCATGTGGCCTTCCTGGATGGAAGGCCACACCCAGGACTTGCCCCTCCCTACACTGTGGCTTGGAGAGGTGGAAAGCTGGCTCGGCAGAGAGCCTCTCGACCTAGGTTTGACAGTGTCCCAGCCCAGCCACGGGGGCGGGGGTCTAAGGGGACCCTGGTCAGTTCTGCTCAAGACCATTACTCCAATATGTGCAGTAGTAAGAACAAAAGCAGAATGTGCCAGAAAAATGCAAGAGCCCATGGCTGCTGTCCAGAATGCATCCAATTCTGAGCTATTTCTTG
The DNA here is from genome assembly GCA_029593785.1 of Cabassous unicinctus. NCBI lineage: Eukaryota > Metazoa > Chordata > Mammalia > Cingulata > Chlamyphoridae > Cabassous > Cabassous unicinctus. The sequence continues at coordinate 9,973 of JAQZBX010067814.1, forward strand.
AGAGAACAGTCATTTGAGAATTTCCTGTTCCCTGAAATGTCCCCAGGAACTTTTTATCTGGCTTAATAATGTGTCTCCTAAACCCTAAGCATCAAAATAGATTTATAAAGCTTGTTTTTTTTCCTGTGCTTTTTTAAAAAAGAACAAACTGGAGACTAGGGTAGGAAGTCCCAGTGAGGTCCCCTGGCCTGTGCTGACCTTCTCGAGGTCGTGGTGACACAACCCGACGCCCCCAAGGACCCCGGCCCATGCTGTGCATCATGTGCTCATGCTGACCCGGACAGGGTTGGGGGAGATGGTTCCGCCCTGTGCTCCAGGCCGTTCCCACCTGGATACCGGGCAGCGGGGAGGGCTTGGTACATGAAGGAGGTTGCCGCTGCCTGTTTCTCTCACGCAGGAGAAAGTAACTTCAAATGGATCACAAATCTTATCTCAAATGCTAGTTTCTCTGGGGAAGACCGTGCTGTGGGGGTGGGGTAGGGTTGGAATGAGCACGTGTGGAGAATCACACTGGACGCTTCCCCTGGACAACACCTTGTACCTGATGGCAAGTCTCTGAAGTCGGACCATAACTTTCAACTCCTCACACTAAGAAGGTACTCTATTTTCAAGGTCAAAGTACTGCTGTGAACTTGGTTAGGAATGTCCCCTACAGGTCCCCAGAGCTGCTGAGCCGGCCTGTTTTTGCCACTACCTGTTTTGAAGCCCAGTGGAGCGTGAGGCAGCAAATCATCCACGCTGGTTTGTGCTGCGGCAGGGGAGGGGGTCACAGCCTTCAGCCGGGTGTGCTGTGGTTTCTGTAGCAGGTGCAGATACACAGGCCCACGCTGCTTTGTGGAGTCTCTTTTGCAGTTGCCACCTGAGTTGGCACAGCCAGTGGTGCTTGCATAACGGACACACACAACTGCTTGGGGGTTTTGCTGGTAAGAAGCTGTCTCAGGGTCTTTCAGGAGCCTGGAGTACCGAGCGCCCCGGCCCAGCCTAACGCCAGGCAGGGTGGTTCACATCGGGCCACACCAGGCGAGGGGTGCAGGTAGTACTCCAAGGGAGGGGAACAGGGCCACATGTGTCCATAGTTAGGCCGGCTGTGGGCTAAGACCACGCCACCCTTTGGCATCCTGTCCCAACCCCTCCTCCAGGCCTGACACTGGGACGGGAAGACAAGCCTGCCTACCTAGCAACCATTTTCATCCAGCTGCCAGTGTTTTTCTTGCCTTCACCAGCTTTTCTATTTCAGAAAAAGTGGAATGTCCAACATTGTGAATTCCACGGTTTAACAGAAATTTACTTTTAATGTCTAAAAGTTCTAAAGATTGGGGTCGGGGGGGGGAGGTCTCAGAAAAAGCAGTGCCTGTTGGGGGAAAAAAACACAACACAAAGTCCTTTGTGCTTCATACATTCCTTATACTCCGCTGACCATATGATCTTGTCCAGAATCTTCTGAAATGGCTAAGCCAAGAATTTCGGTTGTGAATATTTCTGCAGTGATTTCGTTGGGAAGTTCTTCTTGAAGGCAAATTTCTGAACCTAGCCAAACAAGAAAAGAAAAACAAATGCCATCACAGTGGTTAGGTTTCTAACTCAGAAGGATGTTCCACACCCCCCTCCCAAAAAAAAAAAAAAAGCACAGAGAAATAATACTAAACAGTAAAAGGTGCTTTCTGCTATGGCTTGGCTTTGATTTCTTGAAAACTCCAGGTAGAAATTGGTTAAAAATCCTTCCTTTACGGTATTAAGCACCATTATCTCTGTAAACCTCATTGGAAAGCCTTAACTATACTATAGCATTGATTTTACTCTTTCTAGATACCAAGGAACAGAAAGGAAATATATAACAATTAGGAAAGTTACATTCTGAGATCTGAGGTACCCCAAGGAATGGGGTGGGGGAGCCTGCAGGTTGGAAAGGAGCCATCAGATACTAGAGCAGGGGTTCTGAACCTTTTCTGGCAGTCAGGTGAAAACCACGGACCCCTTATTAAGTCCACATTATACTGTGTATTATTTAATAAGCATATCACACCCTACCCACCAACAAGTCCCCACAAGAATAATGTTTTTCTGAGTTTCAAGTCAAGCTCATGGACCCCTGGTTAAGAAGCCCTGGCCTAGAGTGATTGGAGTTTAGGAACTCTGTCCAATTGGAAATTGGAAAAGGGTAGTAGGAGAAGAGGCCAAAGGAGGAGCAGCGAGGGGTGTCTGCTCCCCACACCAGGCTCGGGGATGGTGGCGCCTCCGACCACCCACAGGTTCAACGGGCAGCACCTTCCGGCTTGTCCGTAGATATTTCAGGACAAAGAGGCCAGATGAGCTATTTGGATTCGTTTCTCCTGAGCTTAAACTCACAACCCTAACTTCAGGTCTGTTTTTCTCCCTCCAGTGGATTAAAGAAGAAGGTGGGAAATCCTCAGGCTAGAGCAGGGAGAGAGAGGAGCTTTTGACACATGAAAGTCGAAGTGTTTGTGTGGCCTCCCCAGTTGTCGCCCTCTCCTCATTCAAGTCTCTCCTGACATCTCCCTGCTTCCGAAACAACATCCAAACCGTCTCCTCTGTTAGTGGCCACTATTCACCCATCTAACCCAGAAATATGAAGGAGAGGTCAGTGGATAAAAGGGACAAGCAAGGCCAGAGGACACAGAGGCTGAAGAGTGCCTGGGAACAGAAGCTTTCATCTCCCAGGCGTAACCACCGCTCTCTGGGGCTCTTCATAACTTATTCATATTGGATTCCCAACAGCCTCACTTTGTTGTGTGCACAGTATTAAGGAGAGCGGCTTGCACCAGTCAAGAGAAATGAATGCACTGAAGCCTACAACAAATTAGTGAGCCCGGGCTACATGCCCAGACAAAGCCAACCACAGTACCTTTGAAAGAGGAGGTCGCAGGCTCAGATTTCCACCCTTCTGGATTGAAGCCAAACAGCGTGGCAAAGCAATTGGACATCTCCTCTTGTGTCATGTGTTCACCTGGATATCATGAAATAAAAAATAAAGCTGCCGAGCTCTTGGGGCTAAGTATAATGTAAGAGATTAGTATTATTTCCAAGGTCTTAGAACTATTTCACTATTTCCTCTTCTTTAGACACAAAAACAATTTTAGAGTCCTCTGTTACTGTCGCATAAGTCTTCTCATATGGTGTTAAGAGCGGTACTCCAACCAGGGAAAATATGTCAGGGCTTGTACAGGAAATAAGGCAAACTTGCTGGTAAAGATTGGGCTTAGCTTTATTTCAAATTCCTTCACATGACAAACACCACCCTGCTTGACTACCGTGAAAATGTCACCCACAGAGAAAGCCTACCTGACTTCCTCACATAAAATGAGGGAAATAATAGGTAAAAATAAAAAAAATAATAGTTTTCTTGTTTTATTTCACAAACACATCCCAATCTTATTATGGCCCTGAGAGCTCAAGGGGCTGGCATTTTTATTCCCGTTTTACCAGTGAGGACACAGAGGCCTGCAGAATTTCAGGAAGTTGGAACATAAATCACGTTCTTCTGATTTGCAGATCAGCGTCCAGGCTTGCCAGACAGGCGGGTCAGCAAGAAGCAGCCCCTCGTGGCTGAAATCCCGGCAAATTACTGTTCTTTCATGACAGACAGAGGTTCCAGGATGCCCATCTCCCCAAACTCTGGCCCCTCCAGTGGTAACAGCCCACAGGTGTTAGGAGACATCGGTAGCCATGTACTCACCTTTGGTTAGAAGTAGTTTCAGGAAATCCTCTCTTTGAATAACCTTTTTTCCTTCTGAATTGGTAAAACCAAGAACGTCAAAGCTCTGTTGGATGCTACTCATGGTGTTACCAAAAGGTGGCCTGTGATTGATGTAAACTTTGAGGAAATCTGGTAAGTTGATTTTGTCAGCTATCTTTCCAGTCTCCACATACTCACCAAATTTGACCTCATTAAACATATCTTCAATCTAGGGAAGAGGTTAAAAAAAAAAAAAAAGGCCATGGTAACTTTGATATACTCCTAAAAATTAGAGAGTACCAGACAAATGCTCCCAGTTAGCTGAGAATGTATCCAATGTGTCAAATACTATTTGAACTGACATGAACACTGTCTCATTTTATCAACTTTCACCTGAGGATCTCAAAGTGTATCAATTACTTCTTGCCTTGTGAAGTAGATATTAGTATCATTTTAAATTCAAATTCCTCAGGAAGTTAGAAATTAATTTCTCTGAAAAAGCAAATAATTCAGTGTGAAATTCAACTATAGGACCAATGGCCCTGGTAAGTTTCTTGAGACAATGTGCTGCGCAATGGTTTCTTTTTCCTTTCTTTCTTTTCCATTTTTATTCTGCAATGTTTTGTACATACAGAAAAATTGTAACATATGTAGCTAACACAATGTAATTTAAAAAATGAATACTCAAGAAGCCATTATCCATTGAAAAGTTCAACAAAATCTACAAGTGTAGCTAGAGTGACCAACAAAAAGAGAGAAGAGTCAAATTACTACGTCAGGAATGCAAAAGGAGACATCACTACCAATTCTAAAGAAATAAAAAGGGAATACTGTGAACATGTGTGTGCCAACAAAATATGTAACTTAGATGAAATGAAAAAATTCCTAGAAAGACACAAGTAACTAAAACAGACTCAAGAAGAAAATAAAAATCTGAATAGGCATGAAAAGAATTAAAAGGCATTCAGATTGGAAAGGAAGAAGTAAAACTATCTCTATTTTGCAGATGACAATCTTATACATGGAAAATCCTAAGGAATCCATTAAAAAGCTATTAGAACTAATAAATGAGTTCAGCAAAGTTGTAGGGCACAAGATCAATATAAAAAACTCAATTGTATTTCTATTACATACTGACAATGAACAACCCAAAAATAAAATTAAGGAATCCCATTTGTAATAGCATCAAAAAGCATAAAATACTTAGGATTAAATTTAACAAAATAAGTGCAAGATTTGTACTCTGAAAATTAAAAAACACTACTGAAAGAAATTAAAGAAGACTTATACAAAGAGAAAGCTATCCCATGTTCATGGGATGGAAGATGTAATATTGTTAAGATGGCACTACTCCCCAAACTCATCTACAGACTTAACACAATCCCTAATGCCAGATGGCTTTTTTTGGCAGAAATTTATACGCTGATCCTAAAATTCAAATGGAAATGCAAGGTACCAAGAATAGCTAACACGATCTTGCAAATGAAGAACAAAATTGGAGGACTCATACTTTCTGATTTCAAAACTTACTAAAAAGCTATAGTAATCAAGATAGTGTAGTTATGGCATAAGAGTAGACATAGAATTCAATGGAATAAAATTGAGAGTCCAGAAATAAACCCTCATACAATTGATTTTCAACAAGGATGCCAAGTCAATTAAATAGGGAAAGAATAGCTTTTTCACCAAATGACACAGGGACATCTGGATATCTTCATGCAAAAGAATGGCAAAGTTGGATCTAAATAGACATTTCTCCAAAGCAGAGAGACAAAGGTCAATAAACCCAAGAAAAGATGCTCAACATCATTAACCACTAGGGAAATGCAAATCAAAACCACAATGAGAATGTGCTACCATCACCTCTATCCATCTCCAGATTTACAATCAACCGTATTAAAACTTCTGCACAGAACTGAGAGCAGTGACACGAACAGACATCTGCACACCGATGTTCATAGCAATGTTATTCACCATTGCCAAAAGTTGGAAACAACCCAGGTGTCCATCAACCGATGAATGGATAAACAAACTGCTATATGCACACGATGGAACAGTATGCAGCTGTAAGAAGAAATGAAGTTGTAAAGCATATGGCAACATGGATGAACCTGGAGGACATTATGCTGAGCGAAGCAAGCCAGACACAAAAGGACAAATACTGTATGAATCCGTTACTATGAACCAAATATATTGTGTAACAT
>JAQZBX010067816.1:0-15865 GCA_029593785.1 Cabassous unicinctus
GAGGAACCCCAGAAGCCTGAACCCTGGCAAACGCCGGCAGCTGTCTTGCTCTAACATGTGGCAATGGACTGTGGTGAGAGAAGAAACTTAACGCTTTATGGCCTGGTATCTGTGGACTTCTACCCCAAATAAATAACCTTTATAAAGACCAACCCATTTTTGGTATTTCACATTAGCACCCCTTTGGCTGACTAATACAGTGTGGTACATTCATTGCAATTGATGGACATATTTTGGAGCATTGCACTAAGGATGGATTATAGTTTACAGTGTAGTTTACATTCTCTCCCACTCAATTCTGTAGGTTATGGCAGGATATCTAATGACCTGTATCCGTCGTTGCAATGTCAATCAGGACAATTCCAAGTCCTGAAAGTGCCCCCATATTAAACCTCTTTTTCTCTCTCCCTGCCTTCAGCACCTCCAATGTGCTCCATGAAGGCGCATATAGAGACAATGGCCAATGTCTCTACATCAGTGATATAATTTTTTCCATTGCTAGAATCACAATAACTCTATAGTAGAATACCAGTTAGTCCACTCTAGTCCATATTTTATTCCCCAATCCTGAGGATTCTGGGATGGTGATGCCCACTCCACCTCTAATTGAGAGGGGGCGTCGATCCCGTATGGCTGAAGGATGGGACTCTCTTGCTTGCAGCTGTAGACTCTGTCGGTTCCTTGGTATGGTAGTTGTCCATCCTCACCTCCTTGTTAGTTGTCCTGGGTAAGTCCAATGAACTGGGGAATAGGTGTTGCAACCCTGCTGAGGCTCAGGGCCCAGCTGGCACATGGAAATCCCAAAGATTCAAGTCTCTTGGGCATATACCTACCAACTCCAGCACCTACTATAGGTTCAAATAGAAGGGACAGAAGAGGCATGTGTAGAAAAGTCACAACTGAGTCCAACTCTGTCACACTCAGGAGCACAAACTCTGAAGTAGGGCCGAAATATTTGGTTTTAATTCAGTAGTAAAGATCCTTCCCCATCTGGGCCCCTTCATTCCAGGTCTCTGATATGTTCTCTGGGGGTGACTAGGACAAACCTTTTTCCAGTGCCCTTCTTACTTGCAATATGCACATTGGTTGGTTCTTAATTTTTAAAGAACTTCTCCCATCCCTTGAGGTGTGGGGATGGGACCAGGGGTCTTACCTTTTTGCTCTAGTCCTATTCTAATTGTCTTTGGTTCATTAGAGTTTTGAGTAATGTGGTTTGCCTTTTGAAGTACCTGTTTTCTTTACCCTGGCTTTTAAGGAAAGCTGAGGGACTTTCCTTTGGTTCTTGTATTACTTCACTTATCTTTTGTAAATTTATAGTTTTAGGGACCCCTTTTTGCTCTAATTTAGCCAAATCATCAGCATCATCATCTTTATAAAGAATTCCATAAAGGTTTCTTTACTGGTGCTGCTAAATTTGCTCTAGCATACACGGGGTTGCTAGGATTTTCTCTTTGTTTCTCATCTGTTTCCTATTCTACTTTTTCAATTACTATTCTCCATTCATTCTCCTGTTATTAAGGTATTTAGCAAGGCCCGAATACCAGGTTATAGGTTGCAAGTATTGAAGCAAGTACACTTTCTATTTTTTTTTGAGTCTTCTCTATGGAGTGGGGTATTATTTTCTCACTTATATAATTCTTATATGGGGAACAGGATATGCATATATACAAATTCTTTAGGGCCTCCTTGTTTGTTTATTCCCACAGGCATTTGCCAGAGGGGTAGAAGGTTGTCCAGTGACTCAGCTGTTAGTTTTTGAGAGCAGCCCTGGCCAAATTGAATACTCTGACAGGTCCAGTAGGGGGAGGGGGACCATTTCTAATTCCTTTTCAGGCTCTTTTACCCCCAATAAAGGGGTATACAAAGAAGGAGGTGGGGGAGCCCCCTTTCCTGATCTATTATCCCCTAAGTTATAGGGGGGAGGTGGAACAGATGAAATTGTTAATAAAGGCTCTATTGGGTCTTCTGGATTTGAATCACGGAGGACATTTTTCTTTTCTCCGATAACCTTTACAGGTAAAAGTTTCTATTTTCTCATTAACATACATTGCTGAGATGGATTGAACATACATCAGCTCATCCCAAATCTGCTATATTTTATAGAACAACTCTGACTGTAATATAGTGTCCTTTTCCATAGAACCATTTTCAGGTCATATCTCCCCTGGTTCTAAATTATATTAAGGCCAGATTGTATTACAGAAATAAACCGTTTTTTTCCCATAGGCTTATAACTACAATTTTTCCAGTGTTTCAAAATACAGCCTAAAGGGCTACATTTAGGAATGCTAATAGAATTTCCCATTTTAAAGAATTTCAGTAATCATTAACCAATTAGGAACACTTGAGCAATGGAAATGCAGTAACACACCAATTAACAGTTTATACAGACACTTAACATTTACTATATCGACGTAACACTCCATTTAACAGTTTAAACAGACACTTAACACTTACTATATTTTACTATATTTTATTAACTACCATTAATTGTTGGATTACATTTTTTCCGGAATGTACTCGACAGATCAGGTCAGGGCCTAAAGCCCCACCCAGACTGGCACTCAGAAACAGGAAAGGTGCAGCCGTCAGAGCAAGGAGGATCATTCTGGAAGCAGGACCCAGGGCCTTTAAAGCATCCCAGGGCCTTAAAACCCAGGTCCAGGTCTTTGAAGCTTTAAAGTGCCATAGGACCAGCAGTGCCAGCAAGGTAGGAAAAACCCAATTGCTGAGCTTGCACAAAAACTCAATTACTGTACTTACTTCTCTTACTGGAGTCCCAAAGCCTTGGGCAGTTGGACTCTTTATTCTTCAGGGACCTTTTGTCCTTGGTCCCACCAGAGTTGCCCAATTGTTACCAAACAAAAGGGGGGCTCTTTTCTGCCCCAGGCACTTCAATGACCAATTCCTGAGATACTGGGGTTTCAAAGAGAGAAGAGTTTATTGCTAGTGCATAGCAAGGAGCTCCTATGGCTTAATGGCCTAAAATCTGTTTTCTCGAACTGCAGTAATTCTGATAGTTTTATAGTATCAAAAGATAATGCTAGTGAATAATTGTGGTGGGGCTGGCTCAGGTTCCTTCAGTAATAAACACTAAGGACTGTCTAGTGATCATAAGAATTTAAAGCTGTAAAACAGGATGAGGGGGTACAAAACAGAGGTCACAAGGTTTTTACAATCACAAGATAAAGGTTATATAGTTTTATAATCATTATCAGAGCTCAAGGCATCTGGATTCTAGTTCAGCAAGTTTCAGTAATTTCAGTTATTTACTTTTGGCTATTCTACAATATACTAGACAGTATAAAGGCATATGTATATATAATGATTCAGTAATCATAATCATTTATTATTCTTAACCCTTGGTTACAATTTTTCCTCTAAATCCCAGAACTAACACCCAGGTCAGCATTCTTTCTATTCCCCATGTTGTCGTATATATATATTATGCAAACTTACAATGGACAAAAAAGCTGATATTGAAGTTATGAGTATTTTATTTTCTACATAAACTAAAATTTCTCATTTTATTCACATTTTAGCTTCAAAGGGCCTTGCATAGTTCATGGACTAGTCAAATGCATAGGTATCATTTAATTTGTTTGCAAGTCAGTTTGTACACACAGTCTTGTGCAGGCCTATGGGAGTATTCTCCAACATAATGTATTTCCAGGAGATGGCTTAACAATGGAGGTAGTACCCAATTTCTTTTGGCATAGTTCCTACTTAAGTTGAACTAAAAAATAAATTTAGACTTGTAGCTAAAATCCTACTGAACTAACCTAAAATTAGAAGGAATAAAAGGGAAAAGAAATGAAAAGAAAGCATCAGTTGGACAAAAAGCTGCTGTTTTGAAAATAATTCATACCTGTCTCTGGGCATACACATGTGAGTGGGTTTTCTCAATTCTGAAGTTGTAAGTTAATTAGCTGTAAATCAATCAGATGTTTTTTACTTAGTTCTCTAAAGTACTTCAGGTGTCAAGCTAAGAAGTCTGTGGGGCTTTCAGTAATAGCCACACTGTTTCATATTGTGATTTTTTTAAAATCAGAGACAGAAACAACCCAAATAATTCTATTTACATCTGAATTAAATTCCTTAGGCATTTCCTGGACTCTATTAACAATTCAACAAGAATCCTAGTATTGGAAGATAGGGAATAATTACAGAAGAAAGGGAGGGATAGGAGTAAAGGGGCACCGAAAGATAATGTAGAATTTGACTGAAGTGGCCATTCTCATGATTAGAGGGTGATGGATCAAATTTTAATAGTTCAAAGTAATTTTCTATGGATTCAAAATGAATTGCAAAAGTCAAATCAGTTGTAGTTTCATAGCCATCTCAAGGGACTTCTGGGACATTTTCTAAGTAATTTATTGACCCAAATTTCATATAGTTCATTAGTATGTATTATAATAATAGATATTTATTAATGATAAAACAGGTATTTATAAACAATTATACACATTAGCTGTATGACACTGGGCAAATAACTTTTCTAGACCCCATGTTTTCTCACCTGTAAAATGGGGAAATTGGACTAAATTATTTCTAATATATTTTTTCTAGTTCTAAGTTCTATGAGGTCATTAAAAGTTTGAGAAATAACCAGTTTTTAAATGAGACAGCCACTGTTATTTAAAGATATGTAGATATTAATTATACTATTTGTGCTCACATTAGCAGTGGTCTTGATAATAGTTTATATTTCTGAATCTGCTTGCCATGATTCATAAAGTAAAAAAAATCCTCAGGATGGCACTAATTTCTCTTTATAATATAGTCCTAACCCACTTTTCTTGCCTTATCTCTTGTAACTCCCCCTGTACTACAGACATACAAACTCTTTTAAATTATTTTTTAATAGCAGCTTTAATGAAATATAATTCAGATACCATAAGCTTCACCCATTAAAGTGTGCAATTTTGTGGTTTTTAGTATATTCACAGAGTTTATTTAGTATATTCACATCATCACTAGCTAAGCTGAGAACATCTTCACCCCATATAGAAACCCTTTTACCTATTAAGTCACTTCCCATTCCCCTCTTTTCTCAGACCCTGTAAACCACTTTGTCTCTATGGATTTGCCTATTGCAGACATTTTATATAAATGGAATCATGCAATATGTAGCTCTTTGTGACTGGCTTCTTTCATTTAACATAATGTTTTCAAGATTCATCCATGTCATAGCCTGTATGTATTACTTTATACAGATGAATAATATTCCATTGTACTGATATAGCACATTTTATTCATCCATTCATTTAACAAATAGATATTTAGGTTGTTTCCACTTTATGACTATTTTGAATTATGCTGCTATGAACATCTGTGTACAGTGTCTGTATGGACATATGTTTTCATTTCTCTTGGGTATATACCTAGGAGAGGAAATGCTGGGCCATATGGTAATTTTATGTTTAACTTACTGAGAAATTGCCAAACTGTTTTCCAAAGTGGCCATACAATTTTACAATCTCATCAGCAATATGTGAGAACTCCAGTTTTTCCACAAACTTTTAAAATGTGGAATTAAAGAAATCTCTCTTTCCATTCATGCAGTTTATCCAACACAAATTAGTAAGAGCAAACCACAATGCACTCAGTATAATCTTTCACCATGAACCACAATCCTTTTTAAGATGTATTATTTCTCCCCACCCCCTCATTGTTTTGTTCTTGCTGTGTCTGTTCGTCTACCTTGTTTCTTTGGGAGGCACTGGGACCTCAGATATGGGACGGAGGTGCCTAACTGCTTGAGCCACCTCTGCTCCCTACTTTGTTGTGTCTCTCATTATGTTTCCCTCTGTGTATCTCTTGTTGTGTCATCTTGTTGCATCAGCTTGCCACACCTGCCCATTGCATCAGCTCGCTATCTTGCTTGTCTTCTTATTAGGACGCACTGGGAACCTCCGCTCCCTGCTTTTTTTTTTTTGTTGTTCTGTCTCTAGTTATGCTTTTCTTCTTGTGTCTCTTGTTGTGTCATCTTGTTGTGTCAGCTTGCTGTGCCTGCCCGTCATGCCAGCTCTCTGTCTTCTTTAGGAGGCACCAGGAACCAAACCTGGGACCTCCCATGTGGTAGGCGGGAGCTCAATCGCTTGAGCCACATCCGCTTCCCCATGATCCCTTTCTAACCTTTTTTTTTTCCAAAAGCAAGTGAAACTAAAGCCAATTAAAAATAAAACCACAGTTAAGCACCTTCTGCATTTGTAGTTTTGAGCCTTGTAATTTCTTTTTGTATGTTCCATGATAACCTGGTTGTAAAATGTATACTCTAGGAAGCGGGTGTGGCTCAGTGGATAGAGCCCCCGCTTACCATATGGCAGGCCCGGGTTCGTGTCCCGAGGCCTCCTTGTGAGGGCACGCCGGCCTGAGCCGTGCGGTGGGCTGATGCAGCAACCTCATGGCAGGAAGCGGGTGTGGCGCAATGGATAGAGCTCCCGTTTACCATATGAGAGGCCCCGAGTTCGCTTCCCGGCGCCTCCTTGTGAGGGCGGGCCGGCTGGCGCGGCGCCGTGGGCTGATGCGGCAAGACCTCACAGCAAGGGGGAGATAAGCAGACACGGAGAAGACACGCAGCGAATGGACACAGCAGCACAAGCAGCAAGGGGGGGATAAATAAATAAAATAAATCTTTAAAAAAAAAAAAATGTATACTCTAAATGACAAAATGAGTTCATGTTTGTTTTGTGAGATTTTCGCCATGAGATAAAATTGCACGAGAAGTGTGAAATACTAAAATATTGACTATGAGTTCAGATAATTTATTTGTAATACTTTTTGACAGAAATTATTAACAGGGGCCAGTTATCTATTAAGGGCCCTCCTTATGGCCAGGCTATTGGCATATTAGAGAATGCTTACCTTTTTATCCTTTAAATTGGGAAAGTGTTCTTTTCCAAAAGCATTATCTTCAACAAGAGCAAGAATGTGACAGGCCTGGAGCTGGAACTCAGGAGGTGGGATGTTGGCCGAATCTGTACCAGATCTTTTTCTGGTTCTGGTATTTGGGTGATGTTGGCTTCATAGAATGAATTTGATAGCATTCTTTCCTATTCAATTTTTTTTTGAAGAATTTGAGCAAAATTGGTATTAGATCATCTTTGAATGATTGGTAGAATTCACCTGTGAAGCCATCTGGTCCTGGGATTTTCATCTTTGGAGTTTTTTTTTTTTTTTTTTTTTTTTTTAAATTTATTGAAGTATATCACTCATACATAAACATACATAAACCGTAAGTGTATAGTAATAGTTGGGAACTTATAAAACAAACATACATAACATCATACAGGGTATGAGAATACCTACCTCACCCTACCACCAATACCTTGCATTGTTGTGAAATATTTGTAACTAATGATTAAAGAGCATCCTCAAAATATTACTATTAACCAAAGTATCTTACATTTGGTGAATTTTTCCCCCAACACAGCCTATTATTATTATTATTACTGCTATATCATTTATACATGAACATACATAAATAATAAGTGTTTAGTAAAAGTTGTGAACTTATAAAGCCAACTTGCATAACATCATACAGGGGTCACATACATCAACCCACTACCAACATCTTGCATTGCTGTGAGACATTTGTTACAAATTATGAAAGAATATTGTCAAAATCTTACTACTAACTATAGTACTTATCTTACATTTGGTGTATTTCCCCCCCAACCCACCCTATTATTTTTAAAATATATTTTTATGACAGAAGTTGTAAACTTACAAAACAATCACACACATGTGCAGAATTCCCATACAAGGCCCCATTCATCAACACACCACCCTGTGGTGGAAAATTTGTTACAGATTATGAGATAATATCATCAGACTATTACCACCAACCATGGTCCATAGTATAAATTTGGCACACTTTTTTCATACTCCCCTATTATCAACACAGTACATCTTTGGCATAGATGCATGAATATTACATTATTAATGTTAACTACAGTCCACAGTTCACTCCAGTTGTGTTTTTCCCATGTGTCTCCACATTCACACCACCTTACAATAGTGATGTACATCTGCTCTAGCTCACAAAGGACACTCTTGTATCTGTACCATCAACAACAATTCTCATCCACCTCTGGGTTTACTGTGTTAGTCAGTACCTAGATTATTCTCTAGCTTTCTGTCAATTGACATTTACATCCCTAGACTACCCTTTTCAGTCACATTCCCATTTATAAACCAGCTGTTACTCACTGCTTTTTTTTTTTCACCGCTCTAGCTAGGTAATATGATTTTAAGTGCAGAAACGAGAGTCCTCCAACTTTGCTTTTCCTTTTTAAAATGTTTCAGGCTATTCAGGACACCTTACCCTTCCAAATAAATTTGATAATAATGTTTTCCATTTATTTAAAAAATGCTGGTGGAATTTTTATCGGGATTTCATGGAATCTGTATATCAATTTGAGTAGAATTGACATCTTAATGATATTTAGTCTTCCAATCTGTGAGCATGGAATGTTCTTCCAATTATTTAGGTCTTTTTAAAATTTCTTTTAACAATGAGTTGTAGTTTTATGAATACAAGTGCTTAACATCATTTGTTAAGTTTATTAAAAAATATTTGGGTTTTATTTGTCATATTTCACCACTCTTTTGACACTTTTAACTACTTTTACTGATATAATACTCATTTCCAGACTCTCTTCCAAGCCTCTGTCTCCTGTCTTGTCTTTTCAGACTGTAGCAGACCCTTTAGTATTTCCTGCAAAGCTGTTCTCTTGATTACAAACTCTGTTTCTGTTTATCTGTGAATATTCTAAACTTGCCCTCATTTTTGAAAGACAATCTTGCTGGATATAAGATTCTTTGCTGGAAGTTTTTCTCTTGCAGTATCTTAAATGTATCACACCACTGTCTTCTTGCCTCCATGGTTTCTGATGAGAAATTGGCACTTAATCTTATATCCCTTATATGTTATGCATGGCTTTTCTCTTGTTGCTTTCAGAATTTTCTCTTTGTCTTTGGCATTTGACATTCTGATTAGTATGGGTCTTGGAGTTGATCTATTAGGATTTAATCGGATGGGAGTACGTTATGCTTCTTGGACATGGATATCTATGCCCTTCAATAGGGCTGGGAAATTTTCTACTATTATTTCTTCAAATATTCCTTCTGCCCCTTTTCTCCTTCTGGGACACCCATGACACATATGTTTGCACGTCTCTTGCTGTCCTTTAGTTCCTTGAGACCTTGTTCAGTTTTCATTGTTTTCTTCATCTGTTCTTTTGTATGTTCGCTTTCAGAGGCCATTTCCTCAAGCTCACCAATCTTCTGCCTCCTCAAATCTGCTATTATATGATTACAGTGTATTTTTAATTTCATTTATTGAAATGAAATTTCATTTCAATAATATTTATTGTGCCTTTCATGCCCATAAGATCTGCTGTTTTTCTATGTATGCTTTCAAATTCTTCTTTGTGCTTATCCAATGTCTTCTTAATATCCTTAATCTCCTTAGCCATCTCCTGGAATTTATTAAGGAAATTTGTTTGAGCAAATTTCTTGAGCAAATTGAGCTTTCTTGCCCTTTTTTCCCTTGCTAGTTGTGTAGTAGGAGTCAAGGATGTAGTTGGTGCTGCAAGCTGTGGAGGCTCAAGCTGCCCCCATTGTCCCAGGGACCAATGAAGCGTCTCCCAACTTTCTCCTTTGCCAGGAGTAGGGACAGAGCCACAGCTGTGTGTAATAATCGACGTTGTGCAGGCCTAGACTGTAGTTGTCCAGAGAGACTAATGAAGCCTCACACCCCTTTCTCCCCTACCTGGGGCAGGGATGGAGCTGCAGGTATGGGCAGCAATCTATGCCATGCGGGTCCAAAATGACTGCAATTGCCCTGGTTGACTTCCGACTATTCAGTCTGTGCCAGACAAATGTACTTGCAGTTATGCGGAGAGGCTGGTTCAGGGTCCACCACCTCCCTTCCTGTTAGAGGTGGGGCTGAAGCCTAGGCTAGGGCTGCAGTCTGATCTGGGTGAAAGAAACAGGTCACTACCATCACTGTGGTTTTCAGTCAGCCTGGCTTCCCCTCATGCTGGGGGCGGAGTCAAAATGGCGGCTACCAGCCTTTTTCCGATTTGGACAGGTTCAAACTTTAGCTGTTCTTAGGGTTATACTTTAGCCAGCCGAATTGACTAATCAGTAGCTGAAGTCGGTGGCCAACCATCTCTTCCTTCCCTGTTTTTAGGAAATGGAGCTTCCAACTCCAGCCACAGAACAGTTCCCAGGGCGGCTTGCACTGGAAGAGTAGGATGATCACCAGCCTCTGCGGCATGGCCTGTATTTTCTCAGAGAGGCTGACACTGCTTCCCCCAGCTTCCTCCCCGCTGGAGGTGGGGCTGGGGCTTATGCTAGAGCTGTAGTCTGATCTGGATGGAAAGAAGCCGGTTCCTACCAGCACTGTGATTTTCATCCTTCCCCTCTTCCCCTTGTGCCAGGGGTGAAGTTAAGATGGCGTCTACCAGCCTCTTTCTGACTTGGACAGGTTCAAACTTTAGCTGTTCTTAGGGTTATACTTTAGCCCGCCGAATTTACTAATCAGTAGCTGAAGTTGGTGTCCAACCATCTCTTCCTCCCCCATTTTTGGGAAGTGGAGCTTCCAATTCCAGCCACGGAACAGCTCCCTAGGGGGCTTGTGCCTCCAGTGGAGGATGGGCACCGGTCTCAGTGGCGTGGAGTGCTCTACTTAAGAATCTTCTCTGCAGGTGGGCAGTCTTCTCTTTCCATTCCTTCAAGGATGTTGCAGGATGCTCTTCTGGTCTCCTGAAGCCCCCTAACAGGTGCTTTAGGTAGCCCTGGGTAATTACTAACTGCCCTGTAGCACGAGCTGACTCGAGGAGCTCCTTACTCTGTTGCCATCTTGCTGGTTGTCTCTTTGGAGGTTTTTGATGACTGTTTCAATCTCTTTACTTGTGATTGGTTTGTTGAGGTCTTCCATTTCTTTTTGGGTCAGTGTACATTGTTCGTTTCTAGAAATTTGTCCATCTCATCTACGTTGTCTAGTTTGTTTGTGTACAGTTGTTCATAGTATCTTCTTCTGATCTCTCATTTCTGTGGGGTCAGCAGTAATCTCCCCTTTCTCATTTCTGATTTTATTTGTTTGCATCTTCTCTCCTTTTTTCTTTGTCAATTTAGCTAAGTTATTGTCAATTTTCTCAAAAAAACAAACAAACCATCTTTTGGTTTTGTTGATTCTATTTTTTTTTTATTCTCAATTTCATTTATTTCTGCTCTGATGTTTATTATTTATTTCCTTCAACTTGTTTTGTGATTGTTTTGCTATTCTTTTTGTAGTTCCTTCAGGTGTGCATTTAGGTCTATTGATTTTAGCTCTTTCTTTTTTTTTTAATGTAAGCATTGAGGGCTATAGATTTTCCTCTAAGCACTGCTTTTGTGGTGTCCCATAGGTTTTGATATGTTGTTTTCTCATTTTCATTTGTCTCAAGATATTTAGTGAATTTTCTTGCAATTTCTTCTTTGACATACTGTTTATTTAGAGTGTGTTATAAATCTCCATATATTTATGAATTTTCCTTTTTTTCATCCATTATTGATATCTAGCTTCACTCTGTTATGATCAGAGAAAGTATTTTGTATAATTTCAGTCTTTTTAAATTTATTGAGACCTATACACTTTGGGTAGATCACATGGTTTGTGAATATATCTCAATAAAACTGCTTAATAAATAAATAATTGTGCAAGAATAGCTAGAAATAGCTATCCCTTATGTACTGCAGGGGAAACAGAGATTGAGAGGTGAGGAATTTTCTTGTTTGTTTTTTGTTTATTATTATTATTGAAATAATGAAAATGCTTTAATAATGATTGAAGTGAACACACAACTATGTGATTATACCAAATATCATTGATTGTACAATTTGTATAAATTGTATGCTTTATTAATATGTATCAATAAAATTGATTTGTTAAAAAAAATGAGTAAACTTTTTCACCAGACCTAAGGGAAACTCTTTAAAGCATGATGAACGTCATTTTAGGAAAAGAAAAAGGAATATTTCTCTACCAAGTTATTAGATACAGTGGGACTCAATTCTTGTGACAAGTGAATAAGATAAAAATATAAATAGTTCTAGGATTCTTTAAACAGATAGATAACGGTAATGGTCATTATGTGGATTTTGTATACTAGTTAATTTAGGCTGGGTAGTGCTGCAGCAATAATTTCCCAAATCCCAGTAATTTAAGGTAACAAAGGTCTATTTTTTGCTCGTGTTACATGTTCATAATGTGTCAGGTCAGGGGAAGAGGGACTCTGCTCCACATTAAACTCACTCAGAGACCCAGGTGAAGGGAAACTCTGTCTCATATTTTTCTCGGCAGAAAAGAGGAATATGACAGCTTGTAAAGTAGGTCTCTACAACTGTGTGTGTCTATGTGTGTATGGAAATTGTCTAGCTGACCCTGAAATACGTATGAAAAATACAGAAGGTCAAGAATATAAAGGCAATCTTGAAAAAGAACCAAGTTGTAGGACTTACTCTGCCAGATATCAAGACATTATAAATCTATAGTAATGAAGACATATATTGATGGTACAGGGATAGGCAAATAGATAATAGGATGGAAAATAGAGTCGAGAAATAGAAGCATACATAGACGATGTTCTGATTTACGACAAAATTTGGCACTACAGAGCCTTGGGAAACAAATGATTTTTTCCAACTACTAGTGCTGCATTAATTGAATTGGCACATGGAAAAAGTTTAACTTGTTTCTACCTCACACCATGCACAAAATCAATTTCGGTTCTTCCCCTCCTCTTCTTTTCTTTTTCCTCTTCCTCTTCTTCCTTTTGCTGCTTCTGCTTTGATGCTTCTGCTTCTCCTCCTCCTGCATTTTCTTTCTTTTTTTCTGAACCAGTATTGATTTTGTGTATAGTGTGAGGGTAGGGATCAAATTTAATTGTTTAACTTTAATGGGCTATCACCAGAACGTAGAACATTGATCACATTAAATAGAGCATTACTAGAACCCCAGCAATCTTCCTAGTGCATCATCCCAATCATCACCATTTTCCTGACTTCTAAAACTATAGTTTAGTTTTGCTTGTTTTTATACTTATATGAATAGGATCTTATGGTATGTATTTTCATATATATTACTTCTTTCTTGACATTATGTTTATGAGATTAATTTGTACATCTGCCTATAGATGTACTTCATTTATATCCATTATCTATGTATAGTATTCCTTGGTCTGAATATTCCTCAATTTATCTAGTCTATTTCTGACAAATACGTGGATTTTTTTTCTGGTTTTGTTGCTGTGAACATACTTCTACATGCCTTTTGGTGCACATATTACTGTTAGTTATGTACCTTGAAGCGAATATATAATTTGTGGGACCCAGTGCAAAATGACAATGTGGGGCCCCTTATTCAATAATTATTAAGAATTTCAAGATGGTGATAGCAGAGTATTAAACGAAGCATGGGGCCATTCTAAGCATGAGACCCTATGCAGCTGCACAGGTTGCATGCCTGTGTAACTAGTGGGATTTGGGAAATTATCTATTGCTGCAGCATTACCCGTGGTGGTTCTAGGAGTGGAATTTCTGAGTCATAGGTTATACATAAATTCACCTTTAGGATTAAATGCCAAACCAAAGTGCCATACCAATTTACACTCCTGCCAGCAGTGTATGAAAGTTCCTGTTGCTCCAATGACAGCATTGTCAGCCTTTTAAATTTTTTTCACTCTGGTAGGGGTGAGATTATAACTCATGTTTCATTTTGCATTTCCCTGATGTGAATGAAGTTGAGAACCTTTATATATGTTTATTACCCATTTGGATATCTTCTTTTGTGGAATTTGTATTTAAGACTTTTATTTTTTTATTAGAGAAAATGTAGGTTTGCAGAAAAATTATGCAGAAAGTACAAAGATCCCATATACCTTGTCCCTGTTTTTTGCATTAGTGTGGTACCTGTGTTACAATTGATGAAACAATATTAATATTATTATGTAGTCCGTAGTTTACACCAGGATTCATTGTTTATATTGTACATTCCTATGGTTTGTTTATTTGTTTATTTATTTTTACTTTTTACATTTTTTTATTAGAAGACTTAGGTTTACAGAAAAATGAAGAATAAAACAACAGACTTCCCGTACCACCTTATTGTTAATACCTTGCATTAATTCATGAAAGAACATTTTAATAATTGTGCTATTAACTATAGTCCATCATTTACAATAGTTTTCACTGTTTGTGTTGTATAGTCCTGCTATTTTTAAAATTTTTATTCTAATAACATATATAAAACCTAAAATGTGAATATATACTTTCACATATATAATTCCGTGGTGTTAATTACATTCACAATGTTGTGTTACCATCACTTCCATGTATTACCAAAACTCTTTCATTACCCCAAACAGAAACTCTACATAATGTAAGCATTAACTCCCCTTTTCCTACCCCTACCCCATTCCTTGGTAACTTGCATTCTGACTCCATGAACTTATTCTGAATCTCTGAACTTGCTTATTCTAATCATTTACTATCAGAGAGCTCACATAATATTTGCCCTTTTGTGTCTGACTTATTTCACTTAACATGATGTCTTCCAGTTCATCCACATGTATCAGAACTTCATTTCCTTCTTACAGTGGAATAATATTCCATTGTATGTATATATCACATTTTATTTATCTATTCATTGGGATGGACACATGGATTGCTTACATCTTTTGGCAATTGTAAATAACGTTGCTATGAACATCAATAGGTAAATATCTGTTTGAGTCCTTGCTTTCAATTCTTTTGGGTTTAGACTTAGAAATAGGATTTCTGGGTCACATGGCTATACTTAATTTTCTGAGGAACTGCCAAACTGTCTTCCACAGTGCCTGCACCGTTTTACATTCCCATTAACAAGGAATGAGTTTTCCTTTTTCTCCACATCTTCTCTCCAACATTTGTTATTTTCCATTTTAAAAAATAATAGTCATGTTAGTGAAATGGTATCTCATTGTGGTTTATATTTGTATTTCCCTATTGGCTAATCATGTTGAGCATCATTTCATGTGCATAATGGGCATTTGTATAGTCTTTGGAGACATGTTTATTCAAGTCTTTTGCCCATTTTTTAATTGGGCTGTCTGTCTTTTTATTGTTAAGTTGTAGGTTCCATTTTATATTTTGGATATTAAAACTTTATCGGGAAGGTGGATGTGGCTCAAGTGATTGGGCTCCAGTCTACCATATAGGAGGTCCAGGGTTCAATTCCTGGGGCCTCTTGGTGAAAGGCAAGCTGGCCTGCTCGGCAAGCTGGCCCACACAGAGTGCTGGCCCACACAGAGTGCTGGCCCATGCAGAGTGCTGGCCCATGCAGAGAGCTGGTGCAACAAGATGACACAACAAAAAGAGGCACAGAAGAGGACAATAAGAGATGCAGCAGACCAGGGAGCTGAGGTGGCGCAAGAGATTGAGTGCCTCTCTCTGCTCTGGAACGTACCAGGACTGGTTTCCAGTGCTGCCTAAAGAGAAGACAAGCAGATACAGAAGAACACATAGAGAACACATTGAGCGCAAAACAATGGGGTGGGGGTGGGGAATAAATAAATAAATATTAAAAAAAACCACAAAACTTTATCAGATATGTGGTTTCCAAATCTGTTCTGTAGGTTTGTAACCGTTGGGGAATTTGATGTAATTATGAATTCCAAAAATATAATTGGATCATGCCTGTAATCTGATCTGTTAATCTGGGCATGATTGAATTATGATTAGGGCGTTGACTGGGCCATGTCAGTCAGCAGGGCGTTGAGCCCCACCCCCTGGTGGGTGGGGAATTGAATATAAAAGGCAAGGCAAAGAACAGAGT
>JAQZBX010067817.1:0-15837 GCA_029593785.1 Cabassous unicinctus
TATTGAAGCATTCTACTAACCAAGATCAATGGTTTACGTTCTGGTTTACATTTTGGATCATACGCTTTTATAGGTTTTTATGAAATTTGAAGTGGTCTGTATCTGTTACTGCAAGATCATGCTAAACAATTATAATGCCCCAAGAATGCACCATATTATATCTATTGTATTCTTCCCTCCCTGTCCCCTCGGAACCTATGGTAACCAGTAAGTTTCAATTTTTGAAGAATAAGATTCATAGTTACTTGCAATAATATTGAGGGTTTGACATATCAGACTGCTTACATTTATTGGGTACTGCCTATGTTCCTGAGGGATTCTTGTCCTTCTATTTGAGAACATAGCAGGACTCCTCAAGATGATAATTTGATATTTTCTTGTGTTTCTCCACCCACTGATTTAACACACTATGACAACATGAACACTTACATATTCCACAGAAGCCTGTCCCAAGTGTGCTCTGTCCACCATTACCCCCACATCCAACACCTTACAGCAGTCACCCTTCCCTGCCATATTTGCAAAAAGAACATTCCCAACATTGTAGTTTTAACCACTGAGCTGCAAATCCCCAGAGTTCTCCTGCTCTTTCCACTGAACCTTCCCCCAGTTCCATGGATAGTCCAACCCAGCCTCACATCCTACACCCCCTCACAGACCAGCACCACTGAACTATAAGTGCTTACATCAAAAGAGAAAAAATATCTCTCATCACAAACCCAATATTCCAAATTGAATATCTAGAAAAAGAACAAACTAAATCAAAAGTGAGAAGATGGATCAAAAGAGTAAAGATTATCCTGGAGAATAACAAAATAAAGAATTACACAAAAAGAAGAAACAAAGAGAGAATCAAGGAAACAAATGTTTTCTTTGAAATATCAATAACATTATTAAACTTTTAGATAGACTGATAAACAAAAGTGAAGACAATAAAACAACTAAAATAAAAAATGACAGGGAGGCAATGTATTACTGATCTCACAGAAATAAAAGGATTATAAAAAGATACAATGAACAATTGAACAGCAAGAATTAGAAAACACAATGACTACACAAATTCCTAAAGAACAAAAACTATCTACAAACACTCAAGAAGCAATAAAGTATTTTATCAGAGCAATAACAAGTAAAGAGATTGATTCAGTTATCAAAAACCTCCCAAGAAAGAAAACCAAAATGTCATGACATTACTAGAGAATGTTCATAAACATTCCAAGAATAATTAATACGAGTTCTGCTGAAACTTTTCCAAAATATTTAGAGAAGCATGCACTCAATAGTTCATTCTATAAGACCAACACCACCTAATACTATAACAAGATAAAGATATCACAAAGAAAGAAAATTACAGACCAGTGGCATTTATGAATATTTATGTAAATAATCTTCAACAATGTATTTAAAAAATGAACCCAATAGCACAATATAAATATTACACACCATGATCATGAGGTATTTATCTCAAGTACGTAAGGAGGCTTCAATATAAGAAAATTAATTAATGTTATATACCACATTAATAGAACAAAGCACAAATATCTCATGATCATCATAAGTGATGCCAGAAAGGCATTTGACAAAGCCAGTACAATTTCATGATAAAAAGCATTATAAAACTAGAAATATAAGGAAACTTTCTCAACATGGTATAGGTCACATGTGGAAAACTTACAGCTACCATGATAATCAATGATGAAAGACAATAAACAGTCCCTAGAAGATCAGGGAAAAGACAGGTTTCCACAGTGTCACAACTTTTAATCAACAATATACTTGAAAATCTCCCCAGAATGATTCATCAAGAAAAAGAAATAAAAGTCATCCAAATTGGAAAGGTGGAAGTAAAACTTCCCTTATTTGTAGGTGATGTGGTCTACTATATATAACACCCAGATAAAAATACAACAGAGGTACTAGAGTTACTATACAAATTCAGCAAAGTGGTTGTGTACAAGAACAGCAGGCAAATATCAGTAGTGTTTCTATACACAAATAATGAACTATGTGAAGAGGAAATAAATTTTAAAAATTCATTTTCATTAGCAACTAAGATGTAAAATACCAAGGAATAAATTTAGCAAAGGATGTAAAGGACATACACAGAAAAGTATAAAACATTGTTAATTGAAATAAAAGAAGACCTAAATAAGTGGAAGTACCTTTCATTTTTGTGGATTGTAGGACTAAATTTTTTTTACATAAATTCTAACTAAAGTGATTTACAGATTAAATGCAATGTCAATCAAAATTTCAATAGCCTTATTTAGTGAAATGGAAAAATCTAATAATCAAATTCATGTGGATGCATAAGGAGCCCTCAAGAGTCACTATCTTGAAAAAGAAGAATGAAGTTGGAGAACTCATATTTCCTGAATTGAACACTATTATACAGCTGCAGTGTTCAAAACAACATGAGTTTGGCACAAGGGCTGTCATATACATAAATGGAATTGAAAGGGGAGTTCAGAAATAAATCCTCACATCTATGGCCAATTGATTTTTTAAATTATTATTTCTCATAGATTCTGAAAGAATGAAACAAATGATTCTGAGAAAACTGGATATCCATATTCAAAACGATGAAGGAGGACACCTAGCTCACATTATATTTTAGAAATGGATACAAAATGAGTTAAACAACTAAATATAAACACAAAGATGATAAAATTCCTAGAAGAAAACACAAAGAAGCATCTTCAGAATGCTGTTTTAGACAATGATTTCTTAGAATTTACACTAAAAGTGTGAAGAACAAAAGAGAAAACAGATAAATGGGACCTCATCAAAATTAAAAATTTCTGTGCATCATGAAAGTAAAATGACAAACTACAAAATGGCAGAAAGTATTTGGAAACTGTATATCAAATTAGGGTTGTTGTTTATTTCAGATTGTGTGTTTTACAGGTTTTGTTTTCCTTTAGAAAGTTGGAAGTAATGAAGTGGGGGTTATGTTGCAAATCTAAGCAATATAAATTAATATAAAAGGGTTTAGGAAATAGATCTATAGTCTGGGGCCACATCCTCTCCTGTCTTGGGGCAAGAGAGTTCCAGGCTCTGCAGTTAGACTGCTTGCACTCTAATCCTGGGTGTGAACTGAATGTGGTGTCAGGCTCACTATCTTTCTTTAGCTCTTCTTGGTTCATTCATTTATTAAACATTTATGAAGCACATTTTATGCATCAGGCACTGTGCTCCATAGACTCTTTTGTCTTCCTCTTTTATTTATTTATTTATTGATTGATTGAATTATTCCCTCCTTGCTGATTTTTTTTGTGCTTGCTGTCCACTCTCTGTGTTTTTCTGTATCTGCTTGTCTTTTCTTTAGGTGGCACTGGGACCCAATCCTGGGAACTTCCGGAGTGGAAGAGAGTTGCTCAATTTCTTGCACCACCTCAGCTCCCTGGTTTACGGCGTCTCTTATTGTCTCTGCTCTGTGTATCTCAAATTAGGGTTTAATATCCAGAATATAAAACAACAGAAAGAGTAACCATCCAATTTTTTAAATGGACAAGTCTTTAATAGATATTTCTTCATAGAAGTTATACAATGCACCAAAAAGCACATGAAAAGATGTTTAATGTCATTATCTGTTAGGGAAAAGCAAATCAAAATCTCAGTGAGATACCATTTTACATCCACTACAAAAGTTACTACTGAAAACAATAGAAAATTACAAGTATTGAGGATATGGAGAAATAGGAACATCTATTCACTGGGGTGACAATGTAAAAATGTTCAGACATTGTGGAAGATTGATGACTGTTCCCTCAAAATGTTAATTTTAGAATTACCATATGAACCAGGAAACCATTATTAGGTATATACCCCAAATAATTGAATTATATTCTTCCTGATATGTTTAGCAGTGAACAGCACTGCTGTTTCAAACTTACTAAATATAAAATAAATATGTTTATATAGATGGATAGAACGATAAACATAAATGTCAAAACATTAAATAAAGAGAAATACTTATAGGACAATATGAACAAATTCAATGGATATGAAACTGTTCATTGCATAATTATTTCTTCTTTTATTATATGAATAATTTTCTTAATGAAATGAGAGTTATACAAATTAAAATAAAGTAAAATTTTTGAAAAATAGTGTACTTTCACTCCAAATGTATGACAATTTTTATTTATTTTCAAAAATATGAATGAAAATTTCATATGATTTCACTTTCTAACATTGAAAATAAGAATTCTTAATAATGAAACTCTTAAGATGAATCCCAGTTTCTAATAAAATGTAACTTTTCATACAATTTCCTTATTATCTTACAAGCAAAAGAGAAATAAAGAATTTAAATTTTAAAAATATTAAGGAAAAACATCATACACTACTTAATAAACTGTATAGCAGAGTTTTAAGTGTTGGAAAAATATGCATTGAGTAAATAAACACAAAGAACATGTATAACAATGTGTATTTTATTTGAAATATACTTGTCAAGATCACTTTTATATTTTAATCATAATCATAATTTAATCTAGTAACTCTAATTTTATATACATGTGGAACTGACCTGTAGCAATTATGAATTTCAGTTTTCCAATTTTAAATTTTTTACTATTTTCTGTATTACTGATTTAAAAAATATTACACTGCTAAACAACAATAAAATTTAATTCATCCTTATTTTAACCCAATAAGCATAAATGAATAAAATCAACTACAAATACTGTATCCTTGATATATTTATATATTGTATCTATATATCTATTTATTTGTCATCCATATTTAACTAGTTATTTGTCTCTTGCATGTAAAAGTGTAGGTATTGAGTGTAAGTGAGTTTGAAAGTCTTTTGCATGAAATGACAGAGTGTATGTGGTTATGTTTTAGTAATGGATCAATTTTATTTTTTTCTGAACACTCTGAAATGCTTTGAGAAGGAGGAGAATAGTTTAATGGAAAAATTACTGACTATATGCTTAACATATGCAAACATTTGTTTGAAGAATCAGTAGTATAAAAATTACAATTACATATTTTATTAAATGTATATAAAATTTCAGCATATTTTTTGTAGAAATTAACAGTTTGGCCTTAACAATCATATAAAATCCAAACAACCTAACCACACCTTAGGAGAACAAAAAGCAATTTCATTAACAGACATCAAGTCTACTTATAAAATATTAGTAAGTTTACCCTGCAACATGTGGCAAAAACACACAAATAAAGAATGCAACAGAATACACATTACATAGGATTATTCAAAAATAACATATACATTTTGGTACCACATTGAAAAAAGTATGTATATTTTAGAAAATATTACCAGATAAATTGTGTTATCATATTATTCACATAAAATATGAAATTTTCTTTCTATATTGCAACCTACACAAAATCAAAAGAGCACAGTATATCTTTGAATAATATAAGAAAAGTTCACTAGTGATGGGATCACTGCACTTAGTCTTAAAAGAAGGATAGGATGTGGTTTAAAGGAAGAGAGAAGGTAGTGAATGCTAGACGGTTAATATAGAGTCAGGAATTTCAGAATAGTGGACATTCCCTTTTAAAAAGAACACAAGTAAATGTAATCACCAGACTAGGGACTATTTTTGGGAAGTAATAAGAATGCACAGAGTTGGGGAATATTATGGAGAAAAATTTACATTGTTGTTGCCTTAAAATTTTGAATTACATAAGCAGTGGTCCAGAGAGAAACTTTTGGATTTCCAGAGGTGACAGGATTAGAAAAGTAAGTTAGAATGATGAATAATCCACATCAGAAAAGACAGCTTTCTACTCATACTGAATGCATCTGAATACTCAGAAAAAAGCAAGGCAACAAAAATACAGGGAACCTGATAAGAAGAGTTGTGTCTGTGTGTGTTGGGGTGTAGAAGGTAGAAGATGATACTTTCAGTTTTGAACATGCTGACATCATCATAACAATCAATGTGAAAAGGAATTAGGTATCTAAGATCAGAGATATAGAAAATAAGTGCTTCATTTGGAAGGACATAATCATTTAAACATGAACATTTACATATCATCTTCTTAAAGTGTTTACGTTAATATAAATTAAATATGGCTTATATAATATAAATAAATCCTATTTCATAGTATCTGAATGTGACAGCATAAAGAAATATATTTTCTTATATATTCAATTATTTTCCCATAAAATGTACATATTTGACCATATGAAATTTCAAATTTATATGTGCTAGCACTTATTGGTTTTATTTTACTCTTGTTTAATTTCATATTATAATTCAGTATACTGTAATAGCCCAAAGCATCACAATGTTTATGATTATTTACAATAACACAATAATTAAGTGAAGGTCTGCAAACTGATATATAAGTAGTCTTTTTCTGACACTTCACAAATTAATTTCTTCTCTTTTTAAAATATCACGAGCATGATAGAATTTTAAACAGGAAATATATTTAGGAAATAAAAACAAAGGTAAATTTCCATAGTTCCTCTACAATGACTCACATGCTTCATTTCTTACACCTCTTGGAAATTGCTAATGATGTCATTATTCAGTTAAAATATGTAGCATAAGTAATGCAAAGTATACAAAACTGTTTCTTTAAACCAAAGAAATCATTATTTTCTGCCAAATTATTTTGCCCAGAAAGATTTAAATAAGAATTGCTTAGATTAATTGGAAGATATTATTATTCTTTCTTTAAAGGCATTATAAGTATTTCTAGTCTTTCTTTTCCTTAAACAGCACCAGCTCAATGATAAAATAGAAAAAAAAAACTCTTAGCAGTGCTGCTCTCTAGATACTGACATTTTTTACGGAAAATTTTATATAATCACAAAATACTTAGATAACATTAAACTTTATTCAATTTAAAAAAGTTTGGTAATATCTATAGTGTTAATTTGCAAGTTCTCGAATGTTCAAGATTTTATGAAGTATTGTGTTATATATTAATACTTTGAATAATAATAGTGGATATAAAAATTCAAAGGCACTTTTAATTACAAGAAACAGCAATATTTAAAAAGAGTAAATACTAAATTTTATGCACAAAACAAATTTTCCTTTTTACCTACATTTACTAATTTTACTTATTTTTTCTTAAAATGGGTTATGAGATATAGCTTCTGATAAAAACATCTAAGTGGATTCTACATCAGACTACATGATCAATGGGTATCATCAAGAAATTGTAATGATTTTTCCTAATTTTTCCCTTGAAATTTAAATTTCTTAAACCAAACATTTGGTCTTAACACAAAAAATCACAAAGAATTTGTTCATGTTCAGAGAGAACTTATACTAACCAATAACTCCTTTTGAAACAGATTTAAATAAATCCCAAGTATTTGTCTTTATAATTAGAAAATTAGAATTAAAATTTTGTCTAATAATACATTGTTGAGGAAAAATTTTATAATCTTCCTTCTTAACCCAGTGGCTCAATAGCTTATATGCTTTAGAATCTGCAAAGTCCTTATGAAGTTCAATCTCCCAACCTGCCTGGTGAGATTCCTTGGTGTAAATATAAGTATATGAGTATATGCATCATATATTCTGAAGTCAGCTTTTTTCATAGTCATAAATAGCAAACCATCTATGATGGTTGAGAGCAAGGAGAATATGGCTAGGATTATTCTTAAACTGGAAATAAAGCAGAAATTAAGTTTCTTCTTATTTCTGTGACTTACAATTTTACCTATGGTCAAAGGCAAATGTACCATATATGAAGCTTCTCTTTCTAGTAAATGTTTACTTACAGTTTCCACTATATGACGAAAAAGAAAATGAGTTCATCAAGCAAAATTATCACTGACTGTTCTTAGCTCCTAAGTCAAAATTTATAATTTATTTAGTACATCAATAACAAAGAAACCTTACATTTACAATTTCTACAAAAAATAGGATTATTGTCTTTTTTTCTGCATTAATGTTTTCTTTAATGAAATATAAAATATTTTGTAAATGTAAGATTACATTTTATAAAGAATATTGACACTATTATACATGAATTTAATTTTTTGAATAATTTTACTTCTTTATTTTTTAAAAGATATTTAGATTACATAAATGTTAAACAAAAATTGTAGGGATTCCCATATGCCACACTTCCCACTCCTCCCACAACCTCCCACATAGACATCTTTCATTAGTGTGGCACATCACCTTCAATAGATATACACATCTTGGGGCATTGCCACTAAGCATGGACCATAGTTCACATTGTAGACCACACTCTCTCCCACACTGCTCTGCATGTTATATAATGATATAAAATGGTCTATATCTGTCATTTCAATGTCACTCAGGATAATTCCCAAGTCCTGAAAAAGCCCCTGTATTACAACTGTATTTCCCTTTCCCAGCCCCTAAAACATCTGGTGGCCACTGGCTCCACATTAATGTTGTAATTTCTTCCACTGCGTGAATCACAATATGTCTATAACAGAACACCAGTAAGTCCACTCTAGTCCATAGCTCTTCCCCCAATCCTGAGGAGTCTGAGATGGTGATGTCCAATCCACCTCCAAGTGAGAGGGGGCTTATATCTCATGGATAAGATGGATGGGATTATCCTGCCTTCAGCTGCAGACTCTCTCCATTCCCTGGGATGGCTGTTGTCCATCATCATCTCCCCACCAGGTGTCCAGGGTGAGTCCATTGAGCTGTAGGGTAGGAGTTGCAGATCCACTGAGATTCTGGACCCAGCTGGCACATGGGCAGCCCAAAGACTGTGGTTTCTGGAAGTACACCTACAAACTCCAGCAACACATATAGGTTTGAACAAAAGGGACAGATGGACCATGTGCAGGGAAGACATATTTAGGTCCAATTATTCCAAAGTAAAGCCCATTCATGAGGTGCAAAACTCTGGGGCTATCCTCCCTGATATAGGACCTACGTGTCTCCAGAGCCCTGAGGAGCCCCTCTGTTTGGTGGTGTATCCACATTGGAAGCCTATGAGGTCCTATGGAGAAGTGCATAAACATTACCTCTGGGATGAACTCCCAACTCATTTTGAAGTCTCTTAGCCATATGAACTCATTTGTCTTTACCATTTACCCCTTTTATTCGAGGTCTTTTTCCAGTTGTATTGCCCGTTGGTATTTGTTACTAATACCTCGTTGACAGGGAGGCTCATCCCCAGGAATCATGTCATATGCTGGGAGGAATGTAATGCATTCATATGCTGAGTTTGGCTTAGAGAGAGGCCACATTTGAGCAACAAGGAGGCTCTCAGGAGGCAACCCTTAGGCACCCATAACAATAGGCTAAGTTTCAGATAATTATCTTTTTATTTTATTTTTAAAGAAACTTTAGATTACTTAATGTTGCATCAAAAATATAAGGGTTATGTTGCAAACACTTTGAGACCTCTATGATCTGTAGAACAAGTCCTTATAGGACAGTTCTTCAAGATAATGCTATACCAACTATATTAGTTAGCCAAAGGGGTTCACTGAATTGAAATCTGTTGGGTTTTATAAAGTTTATTTATTGGGGTAGAAGCTTACAGTCACAAGGACACCAGATATTGCAGTGATGAAAAGCAAATGGTCAAAAAAAATTTTTTTTATAATTTTCATTTTTTAATATACAAATTTTTAAAATTTTATTTATTTTTAGTTTCTTTTCAAATTTTTAAAAAGAAGGCTCTGTGGGCAGGGAGAGGGAAAAGCAATTGTAATACAGGGGCTTGTCCTGAATGGCATTGCAATGATAGATATAGGCCATTTTATATCATCATACAACATGCAGAACTGTGTGGGAGAGAGTGTGGTCTACAATGTTCACTATGGTCCATGCTTAATGGCAAAGTCCCAGGATGTGTATATCCATTGAAGGTGATGTGACACACTAATGAAGGATGTTTATGTGGGAGGTTGTGGGAGGTGTTGGAGATGGGGTGTATGGGAATCCCTATAAATTTTGTGTATCATTGATGTAATCTAAGTATCTTTTTAAAGAAAATAAAGATTTTTTTAAAAAAAGAATGCTACTTCCCTCACCAATGTCTGTTGCCACGTGTTGGAGGAAGATAAATACTAGTCTCTGTGAGGGTTCAGCATCTATATTTTGTCTTAAGGCTCTATGGTCCCAGCTCTTTCTATCTCAGCTATAGGCTGGCATAAAGCATTTCTCTCACCAAGGGGCTCCTTTCTTTATGAGCTTTCTTATCTGTTCAGGTCTATTGTCTTTTCAGTGGCAAGCTATCAGGTGAACAACTCATCTCCCCCTCAGGGCTCCAGCATCCAAAAGTAATATTCTGTGTTCTCCTTCTCTGTGTATTCACTTCCTCATCATTGACTGAACATCCATTTATATAGGCCACAGCTATAGGCTAACAGTAGTTGGGGACTCAAACCAAGTAGCCCTAATGAAGTTGTCAAATAAAAGCCCTAATCTTGATTTAATAAAATAAAGTTGAGTCTAATACAATCTAATATACCCAGAAGTACAGAAAAGTTTACAGACACAATCCAATATCTATTTTTGGAATTCATAAACAATACCAAACTGACAAACCAACAATATTTGATCTCACCAGTCATTTGAACAATCCACATAGTAGAAACAGAAAGTGAATAAAAGAATTGAGTGAAATCAGGTCACTGAAACTGAGAAAAACTGTTGAAGCTTTGGAATTTATACTCTCCAGTGTAATAGAGTTAGACTCCTTTCTAGTTTCCCTATACATGGCTCTTCTGACTCTTTTATTGGAACCTATAATTAGCACTATACTTCTTAAATATATACCCAAGAGACTTAAATCTTTGGTGTGTTCATGTGCCAGTTGAGCCCTGAATCTCATCAGAGTGGGCACACCTACTATCCAGTTTATTGGACCCTCTCAGGTCAATTAACAAGGAGATGATGATGAATAACACCCATCCCAAGCAACAGAGAGTGTCTGCAACTGCAAGCAAGACAGTTTCATCCATCTGCTTCATGGAGTCCAAACCCCTCTCAATTAGAAACAGAGTGGGAATCACAATCCCAAAATTCTCAAGATTGATGAATGAGCAATGAACTAAAGTAGACTTATTAGTCTATTATAAATATTATCATTGTAGCAATGGAAGAAATGTTATCATTGATATAAAGGCAGTGGTCACCAGAGGTTCTGAGGGGAGGGAGAGTGAAGAATAGGTGTAACATGGGGGCATTTTTGAAACATTGGAATTGTCCAGCATGACATTGCAGTGACAGACACAGGCCATTATACATTTTGTCATAACCTATAAAATTGTGTGGGGCAGAGTGTACACTTTAAACTACAGTCCATGGTTAGTAGCAGTGCTACAATATGAGTTCACCAATTGTAACAAATGTACCCCAATAATGGAAGATGTTGTTAATGTGGGAATGTGTGGGAGGGGGAGAAAATGGGGAATATGGAATCCCCTATATTTTTCATGTAACATTTATGTAATCTAAATCTTCTTTTTAAAACCTTTTTTAAAAAAGTATCAAACAGCAATACTCAGAATCCCAGTGCAGAAGGGGGTGAATTACAGGATGAAGACATTTAATCTTTAACCATTTAAGAGAAGGAAAGCAAAGAATATCCAAAATCTGTATTTGAAATTTTGATTCTTATGGGTAAACAAAACCTACTTCTGGATGGACATGACACTGTTGAACTTATCAAAGATCTCTTTACTCCTGTTAACTTTCAAGCACTGCTGGAGTGCTGAATAAATTCTGGTGAATAATTCTGAGAAAGCACTTTCAGACAACAGCTGTTAACACATTGTTCTATTCCAAAATACAGCAGAAATGGATGTTAGAGATATGAGAGAGATGCATTCTGGAATAAACTGTTAGGGAAGTGAGAGACTCACATTTCTTTTCCATCATCATTGATGATGTGGTGGACATAGCAGGGGAAGAACACCTGCACATGTTGTTTAGGTGTCTTGATTACTCTCATAATTTGAGAGAGGAATTTGAGGGTTTCCTGTGTTATGAAGCTGATGCAGAAATTTTGGCTGTCAATTTTCACACTACAATACCTGAGAAGTAGGGAATAACATGGAGTATTGTCAGGGAAAGGCTTAAATTGTGTCCTGTGGATTTTCTTCCAAAATGAAAGTTGTTGATTCTAGACTTCTAGAGAAATATCACCAAGCGGTCTACACAGTCTGCTCTTTCTGTGCCTTAAATATGTGGGTAGAGAAATCTGTGCCTGTGATAGTAATATTTGTTGTGTTGGGAATGATTTTGGTAGTTTCTTCTTTTTTCCATCAATCACCACAACTACTTTTATAACTTGGCAATGTAATTTCTGTCCTTTTACTGAGCCATGAAGAAAGGAGAAATGTACTGAAGAAAATTTGCCATTCTTAGTGGACAGGCAGGCATGATGCTTTTGAAATTTTAGTGGATCTCAGCCAGCACTTGCTTTATGTTTGGTGATATAAATATTGACACAAAATGTTAGATGGAATAGCTATATAGCTCTCCAAGCATTTGCACATCTGTAGTGCAGTAACAGATTTTTATTTCATTGTTACCATTGTTGTTCTTAAGAATGTCCTATTTTTCACAGGATCCTTTGGGAAAAATCTCCAGAGACAAACCTCTGATGTCTTCTTTGCAGCCAGTGGCTTCAATGCTTTGCTCCATTCGCTCAATGAAGTGATGAAAAAATATTGAAGTTTATCATGAATTTTGGTTGAGGAAGCCACAAATATGGCAACCAAGCTTAATATTCAAATGAAACTCCTTAGCTAATTCCACAGGACTCAGTAAGGTAAACTGAAATATCAACTAACCTCTGAGAGTTACTGTAAAGAAATCCTAAGTGTTCCAATAGTGGAGCGCATTATTTAGGAATTAAAAGATATTTTCTCAGAAAAGCACTTAAGCTCTTAAATTCTTATCTCTTGTGCTCTCAGTCATGGGACAGCTCAAATTCAACACGATGCTGACATGTACAGAAGTGATTTACCTAATCCTGACACACTCTCACCTGAACTTCACTGTTGGTAATCAAGTGGAAACACAGAGGGAAAGATATAGAGTTTCCATGCAGCTTTTATGAAGCCCTCCATCTACCTGACATCAAGTTTTTTCCTAATGTCCATGCATTGTTGAAGGTCTTATGTATTATTCCCGTAGTGATGGCTGAGAATGAATGCTATGAAAATAGAAGAAAACATTTCAAAGCATACTTGAGGAATACTTTAACAGACCAAAGGTCAAGTAACATGACTTTGCTTAATATATATTTTGATATAAAACATGATCTAGATATAATGGTGGACACATATATCAAACTTTATACAACTAAGTCAGAGCTTCCTACATGTAATCCCAAAAAACCACTGAAAATACCTAACAGACTTTTAAAATAGGTTTTCTCTACTATTTGGAGGAAAAACTGTAAGGTATATGTCGGCTGCTTAATTACTGAATATCTTTGCTTTTAGGTCTCCCATTGAATACATTAGTCATTAAAAATTTACCTATTTAATGGACTCAAGTTTGAACCCTCATTCTTTGAAGACCCATCTATTCTTCCAAAACATAACATTGAAAGTGCCACATTTCATTTCTGCATGATCTCTGTTAGTGGCATGCTGGCATTATTTTAGATAAGTCATTTTAGACATAAGATTTATCTTCACTGTGGATCCAATTGTCAGGTTGTAAGTCAAGTTATAAGAAATTTGAAGAACTACATTTTGGGGAGATATGGAAGGAAAGGAATACATTTTGTAAAATGCTACATTAACGCTCACAACTGACTTATAACTAGTAGGAGTTTCGAGTATATTGTTAAAAATTTGTCTTGAAAAGTTTAAGGAAATACTAGAGAGTGAGAAAAATTGAGGTTGCCAGCAAGGATTTCAGTGTATATTTTGTCTTTATCAGATGAGCCTAAATGAACAAGTTACAGTTCACATACATTTTTTCACATCTGGTTTTTGCTCTTTACATTCCTTTGTTGAGCCTACACCTTTTTAGTCTTTTTAGCAGGTATGTACTGAACACTTCTGTTTCATTGTCAAGACAGAATCAAGAGCCCATGGATACTGACAACTGATTTGTCACCTTTCTTATATTTTCATGACTCTATCTACTACCTCCTCTTAGAAGCAAAACCTGAAAAGCCTAAAATAATAAGTGTTTTGTGGTTCATCTAGGAATAATACAAAATATTACTATTATTTTTCTTGGAGAAAATCAATTTTGTAAGTTTATTTCAAGCTAAATAAAAAGTGAATTTTCCTTTTAAAAAGGTCCTGCCAACAAAAATGTATCTGTAAAAAAAATAACTTCACTTACATAAAGAAATTATAGGAATTTATTGTAAAATTTACATTATGCTCACTTATCCCTTAGGAAAAGCAACAATTAAGACTCTAGAGGTGATATGCATCTCCTCTTGGTAAAATGGAATCACTATCAATGTAATAAAGAGCACTAATTTTATAAATAATCGATTTAATATGTTGAAAAATATAAATTTAGAAGAGTGACAATTTTCTTTCTTTAAATTTCTATAGTGTGTTGGAACAAAATTTTCTTTCCAGGAATTATATGGCCAGAGAAAAGTAAATATTAAATTGATAACATTAGGAAATTTATTGTGTAACCAGAAAAAATCATTCTTGTAAAAAATGATTATGCAATCATCTTACTATCAATATGTATTTGGAATATACATTGGTGTAATAATAGGATAATATGCCTAATATGAGGCATAGATTCTCCTGCTAAATCCCCTGAGGCAGCTATGGGAGCAGAAGGAGAAAAGAAAGAAATTGGTGTTTAATAAACTAAAAATAAAACCCAGGGAAAAATCTTCATGGATGAAAATCTATGTTTAATGACTAATAGAGCCTTCCTCAGGGTAAGCATGATAATTAAAACACACATTCATAAATATCAGCGTAGAGCTTCAAAAATCCATAAAATGCATCATCAACTTGTAGAAAGAAAACAAAAAGGAAGACTAACATGAATATTAATTGATTCCAATCTGGACCCTGGGAATAGAAATTAATGGGCCTACAAATTCAAGTATCTGGATACCTTGGACAGTAATTCTACATTTAATATAAATTTCAAATTAAATAATGAAATGGTGATAATTAAAGACATATTCCCTCAAGCAAAGGTCAAGAAATGTAACTCCCAAACTTTGTATGAAGATTAGCTGATATAAATTGGTGTAGTGGTATATTTTCCCAGGAAACAGCTAAGAAGATGATCCAAGTAGAAACAAATCAACTTATAAAAAATTAACATAAAAGAGTCTTCAATTTTGAAATAGTGAAAATATATGTATATATTTCAGGTAATGGATGCATATGAACAAATTTCAGAGTTTTCCTGGGCTTATTACTTTGGAAAACAAGTTGCATATGGTAATAATGGGCTGCTTACTTCTATTTTGAAAAGAAGTTTCTAAGTCATAATGAGCCTAGTGCATCCCTTGAACCAGTTGCAGGTAGAAGCTAATGTTAAATGAGGATTCATTTCCTTAAGGTAGAAATTATCTAAATAGAGATTTTAAGAAAAAAAAAGGAATCTTCATGCTTTTTAATTCTAAACTATTAAATTTAATGTATTCTTTTTTTAAAAATAACAAGTCATCTTTATTTTTAAAAAAATACATAATTTACATAAATGTTACACAAAAATTATAGGGTTTTCCACATGTCCCACCTCCCACACCTCTGACAACTTTCCATATAAACATCCTTCATTACTGTGGCACATCACCTTCAATGGATGTACACATCCAGGGGCTTTGCCATTAAGCGTGGACAATAATTCACATTGTGGACTACACACTCTCCCACACAGTTCTGCATGTTATATGATGTTATCTGTCATTGCAATGTGACTCAGG
>JAQZBX010067818.1:0-15866 GCA_029593785.1 Cabassous unicinctus
GTGAAATCCTTCTATCATTATACAAAAATAGAAACATCACTGCTATAGAGCATTATTTTTTACCTGTGAAACTGAGTGGTATTCTTTTTTCCTATCAATTTTTTTCTCCAGATTTGCATCTTTAAAATTCACAGAAGTGACACATCCATATTGAAAAATATTTCAAGCATGATATAAATATTTTTTGGAAGAGCTTAAGCAGAATTGGTGTTAGCTCTTTCCGGAATGTTTGGTAGAATTCAGCTATGAAGCCATCTGGTTCTGGGGTCTTCTTAGTTGGGAGGTTTTTGATGACTGAGTCTATTTCTTTACTTGTAATGGGACTGTTGAGTTCATCAATTTCTTCTTTCATCAATGTAGGCTGTTTGTGAGTTTCTTGAAACTTGTCCATTTCCTCTAAATTATCATTCTTGTTGGCATATAATTTTTCAAAGTATCCTCTTATGATACTCTTTATTTCTGTGGGGTCAGTAGTGATACCCCCTTGCTCATTCCTTATTTTGTGAATTTGAAACTTGTCTCTCTTTTTCTTTGTTAGTCTGGCTAAAGGTTTGTCAATTTTATTGATATTTTTGAAGAACCAGCTTTTGGTTTTGTTTATTGTTTCTAGTGCTTTCTTATTCTCTATTTCATTTAGTTCTGCTCGAATCTTTGTTATTTCCTTCTTTCTACTTCCTTTTGGTTTAGTTTGTTGTTGTTTTTCCAATTCCTCCAAGTGTGCAGTTATGTCTTCAATTTTAGCTCTTTCTTCTTTTTTAATAAATGAATTTATGGCTATGAACTTTCCTCTCAGGACTGCTTTCACTGCATCCCATTGGTTTTGATATTTTGTGTTGTCATTTTCATTAGCTTCAAGGTAGTTACTGATTTCTTTTAAGATTTCCTCCTTCACCCACTGTTTGTCTAAGAGTGTGTTTTTTAACTTCCATATCCTTGTGCATAACCTGTTTCTCTGTCCTTTAGTGATTTCCAATTTCATTCCATTGTGGTCAGAGAAATTACTTTGTATAATCTCAATCTTTCTAAATTCATTGCGAGTTGTTCTGTGGCCTAGCATGTGATCTATCTTGGAGTATGTTCCTTGTGCCCTTGAGAAGAAAGTAAATCCTGCTGTATTTGGGTGGAGTGTTCTGTATATGTCTGTTAAGTCCAGGTCCTCTAATGTTTTGATGAGAGCCTTTGTTCCTTTAGTGATTCTCTGTCTAGATGTTCTGTCTAATGATGATAATGATGTGTTAAAGTCCCCTGCTATAATTGTAGAGGCATTTATTTCTCCACTTAGTTTTTCCAGGGTTTGCCTCATGTATTTTGAGGCACCCCTATTAGGTGCATAAATGTTTATGATTCTTCTTTCTTCTTGGGAGATTACAACTTTACTAATATATAGTGTCCACCTTTGTCTCTTATGATAGTTTTGCATTTAAAGTCTATTTTATCTGATATTAGAATAGCTACTCCTGCCCGTTTTTGACTATTGTTAGCTTATAAAATGACTTTCCAGCCATTCACTTTAAGCCTCCTTGAATCCCTGGGTCGAAGCTGAGTTTCTTGTAGACAGCATATAGATGGATCATAATTCCTTATCCATTCTGCCAATCTGCGTCTCTTGATAGGTGAATTAAGTCCATTAACATTCAGTGTTATTACTCGTAATGAATTTCTTACTTCAGACATTTTTTCTTTGGATAAATGTATGTCATATATTCCTTTGTTTTTATTTTTTTCTTCTTAGTTGCTTTTAAACTCTCCTCCAACTCTCTCTCCCTTGTTTTTTCCTTTCATCTTGTAGAACTTCCTTTAGTGTTTCTTGAAGTGCAGGTTTCTTGTTGACATACTCTCTTAATTGCTGTTTATCTGTGAATATTTTAATCTCTCCATCATTTTTGAATGCCAGTTTTGCTGGATAGAGAATTCATGGCTGGAATTTTTTTTCTTTTAGTATTTTGACTATGTCATACCCCTGTCTTCTTGCCTCCATGGTTTCAGCTGAGAAATCAGCATTTAATCTTATTGTGCTTCCCTTGTATGTGATGGTTCTCTTTTCTCTTGCTGCCTTGAGTAATTTCTCTTTGTTTTGAGCATTGGACATTTTGACTAGTATATGTCTTGAAGTTGGCCTGTTGGGATTTATACTGTGTGGGGTACACTTTGCTTCCTGGATCTGCACATCCATCTCTCTCAATAGGGTTGGGAAGTTTACAGCCATTATTTCCTTCAACACTCCTTCTGTTCCCTTTCCCTTCTCTTCTCGTTCTGGGATGCCCATAATGTGTATGTTTGAGTGCTTTGTGTTGTCGGTTAATTCCCTAAGTCCCTCCTGGATTTTTTCTATCCTTTTGTCTGTGTTTTCTACTATCTGTTTGATTTCAGATGTATTT
The DNA here is from genome assembly GCA_029593785.1 of Cabassous unicinctus. Taxonomy (NCBI): domain Eukaryota; kingdom Metazoa; phylum Chordata; class Mammalia; order Cingulata; family Chlamyphoridae; genus Cabassous; species Cabassous unicinctus. The sequence goes on from JAQZBX010067818.1 coordinate 2,379, forward strand.
TCTTCCACATCATTAATTCTTTCTTCTGCCTGTTCAAATCTGCTGCTATGTGAATCCAGCATCTTTTTGATTTCTTGGATTGTGCCATTGGTCACCACCATATCCATTATCTTTTTGGGAGTGTTTACACTTTCTTCAGTAAGTTCTCCAAGTTTCTTCTTTATATTCTTAATCTCTTCCTTCACTTCTTTAAGTTGGACCATAATATTTGTTTGGAAAGCTTTGATTCGTTGTTCAATGATCTGATTCAGTTCCTGGTTTTTAGTTTGTTCATTGGATTGGTCCATGTTTTCCTGTTTCTCAGTGTGGTTTGTAATTTTTTGTTACCCTCTAGTCATCATTTTATCTTGATGGATTTATTCAGTTGATTAGCTTCTCTCTCTGCTCTAGAGTTTTATTTAGCTGGTGGTTCTGTGTGTGTGTAAAGTTTTCTCTTTTATACTTTTTCTTCTCATTTTATTTTCTTGCTTCTTTCTATGTACCCTTGATGGCAAAAGATTAGGTCTGGAGGAATTGAAAGATGTGAAAAAGGAAGAAGGATAATGATAATATTGCTAAAAGTTAGAAGATGGGCCAAATAAGACTTAATGAAGTGAATATTTAACTCCAATAGGCAGTGTAGAGTAATAGGAGAGAAAGTGGAATACCCACAATGGACTGGGAAACCAAATAGAGGAGTATATATATAATGATTTAGAGGGCTAAAATTATGAGGAGAGAGAGAAAGAGTTAAGAAAGGGCTAAAAGGAAAGAGTTAATATTAATAAAGAAAGAGAAAAACATAATAGAGGGAATAGAAATTGACACCCTTGAGTTGTGGGCCTATGGAAAAAATGTGAAATTTAATAGCCACAACAGAAAGCAGATGGCAGAAAGATGAAGGAGGGATAATAGATAGTTTGGAATACAAAATCAGTATATAGGGAGAATGGGAAATTACTGAAGAAGTAGCACAGCAAAGAGAGAAGGTAGGAGCACCTAATTTAAAAAAAAAATGAAAGAAAGAAGAAAGGGGGAAGGAAAGAGGAAAGAAAAGCAAGAGGCAACAAATAAACAGAGAAAAAGCAAGCAATCACACTGGCAAGCAGTCAAACTAAGCTAAGGGGGATCAATATTCCCTGAGGTCCCGTGGATTCTCTCAGCCTGCTTTTGTTTATCAAACAATTTCCCTACAGGGTTTTTGTATGCAGATCCTGAAGAAGCTTTTGGCTATTAAACTAAATTAAAAAGAATTTATTTTTCATTTATTAAAGAGACCATTTTATTATTTATTTATTTATTTATTTATTTATTTATTTATTTATTTATTTTATTTTATTTTTGGTGTAATGCAAGACCAAAAATAAGTCCTTCTCTAGACAACCCCCCTCACGGAAGATTCTCTAACTGGGCTCCTGGAATCTAATCAAGCACTTCCCAATTTCTGCATTCCCCAGGGACGGAAAATTCTGATGCCTAGAACGCTAAAAATGGCAGACTCTGCCCTTCTGGATCAGAGCCCCTGCATCATCGGGCTTCATGTAAATGAGTTTAACTGCAGATTCACCTCTCCCCTCAGCCTGGCGCTACTTCAAGCTGGCTTATCTGCTCCCCAAAGTTATGAGGGGGTCCAGGCAGCCAAATCAACAGATAAAATATCCCTTCTCTGCTTTCTGTCAGAACTCTCCCTCTCTTTGAAATTGCCCTTCTTCCCAGCTCCACTGGCCGGGGCTAATCCCTGGTCTGCTCGGCTACTCAACTCCCTAGAAGATTAACCCCTCCCCTCCTCCTGGTGCTGATTCACTGCAGCTGTTTTGTTCATCTAAGTTGTGGGGGGCTTCAGGAAGCCAAATCCCCAGACAATAAAGCTGTCTTACCAGAGCTCCCCACTCAGAAAACTGCCCCTCCCACCGGGTTGGGTCACCCAGTTACTGGAGTGACGAGAGTCGCTCTTCCAGCCGGCTTTTTTTTTTTTTTTCCGTAAGAGTGGGGGTCAGCCGACTGTGTTAACCACCACTGGCAGGCTTAAAACTCACGAATCTCTATGGTTCAGTCCACACCATCGATCTGTCCAGATAGATGTCCCAAGCTTCTTACTCCACACACCCACAGCTCAGACCCCCGTGCTGCACCCCATCCACTTTCTGCCGTGATCTCCACAGTAGTTTTAAGAGGAGTTCTTTAACCACATGGTTGGCTTTGATTACTGGGTTATTTTTTATTTGAAACTTTTGCAAATGTTGAAATAGTCTTCTCATTATCCTTCATCACAAAAAAGACATATGAGTAAAATTTATGTTTGCTTATAAATATTTTGTTCAGGGGCTTTAGTTAAATATTTTACTAATTCTTATACTTTGTCTATACATTTTAGTTTGTTTCTGTGAAAATAATCATGTCCCCTATGAACACAGAGGGAAATACTTTCCTTATATTCATTCATGTATTTACTTGCTCTCACCACATTGAAAATGTCAAATAGAATTTCTGTTTGAAAAAAAAAAAATAAATAAATAAATAAATAAAGCTACTGTGTCATTTTTGATTAGCACTTGTATGGTATATTTTTTATATCCTTTCAATTTTTTTATTTTTGACTATTTTTATCCTTCCCATTTTTAACTTATTTATTTATTTATATTTAAATGGATTTCTTATAAAGAGCATATGGTTGTATTTTGCTTTTTAGACAGTCAAATAGTTTCTGTCATTTATGTGATGTATTTAGAACATGTGTAGCAATCTATGGATTGAGTGGAAAATGTAGTTTCCCACCTGTTTTTGCACAGTCTTTGAGCTAAGAATGTTTTTGTGTTTTTAAATGGTTGAAAAAAATCAAAATAGGAACAATATTTCATGAAATGTGAAAATCACATTATATTCAAATTTCTATGTCCATAAATATGGTTTCATTACAACACAGTCACAATCATTCAACATATATTGTCTTTGGTGTTTCTGCCCTAAAATGGTAGCATTGAGTATGTGTCACAAGGTTCTGTTGAGTATCATAGTCTTTCAGACTGAAAGCCTAAACTTCCTTTAACATCTCTTTTAGGATACATCTGTTGTATGTGTCTGTATGTGTCTGAGTGTGACTACATGTCTGTTTGTCTATATATCTGTGTGTATATATATATACTTATGTTTATACATACATCTTTGTGTGTATACACACATGGGGATTGAACCATGTCCCCCATAAAAAGCATGTTCATGTATGAAACCCAGGTCCTGTGGGTGTGAACATATTTATAAATAGAGCCTTTGAAGATGTTGTCAGTTAAGGTGTTGCCAAACTGAATGATGGTGGGCCCAATCCAATATGGCTGGGGTCGTTTTAAGCAGAAGCTATTTGGATGCTGTTAGTCCAATACCCTGTTCTCTGAATATCCCTTACAACTTGATGATCCCCAAGGTTCAAGCTCCTGCCCACTTCCCTCCCACTCTACATGCTCTGAGTGACCACAACAAAACCCATGGCTTTAACTCAATGCACATGCCTGTGAGCTGAATCCTTCACATCTAGTCCAGAATGCTCTCCTGAGCCCCACAACTGAATTCACAATTGTACTCTTATGGGTACTCAAACTAAAGATCTTCCTATCCCCATCTCAGGCCCTTCCAGGCTCTGGCTTCCGAGTTGCAACTCTCCAAGTGTTTCTTTTTAATTTGCTATTTTTATGTTATTTTTCTCAGAATATGGTCTTGTTTTGGCATGAAAAATAAATATGAGAAAATAAATGTTTAAAAAAGTTTGGAATTCAATGTTTATTCTCATATTTATATATTGAAATGTATGTTTTATATTCCAGATAAAATTGGATTTCTTTGAATGAAGTACCATGCAATTATGGAACTTGTGTATATCTGCACATTTTTTATGAGGTGAAATTCACATAACATAAAATTAACCATTTTAGAGAGTATAATCAGTGGCATTTTGTACACACACAATGTGCATCAGCTTGATCTAGTTCTAGAGCATTTTCATCACTTCCAAAGGAAATCGCATATCCACAATAGGCCTCACTCCCCTAGCAAGTCTGAATTCTGTATGGCAGGCTCCAAGCTAATATTTCTGATTACTCTGAGTTTGATTACCCCAGCAGAAACTGAAGTACAGGTACAAATTCTTCTTTCTCCTGAAATCCTGCTTTTCTTTTTAAAACTTCCAAATGATTGGATAAGGAAGCTCCCCACATTGATGAAGACAATCTTCTTTCTTGATTGTAGATGCAAAAAGTCAAAGATAGAATCAGTTTATTATCAATGCAAATCCATTTATGAAATACCCTCACAGTAACAATCAGGCTAGTGCTTGCTTGAACAAACACTTGGAAAGCATAAGCTTTCAAAATTGATACATGTAATTAACCATCACAATGACTAATATTTTAAATACACTTGCATTTGGTTCTTTTTCTAAATTTTATTCTCCTAATAACACTCTACTAATTTAATTTTTTTAAACAAATCAATTTTATTGATGCATATTAATAAAGCATACAATTTACCCAAAGTGTGCAATCAGTGGTATTTGGTATAATCACATAGTTTTGTTTTCATCACTTCGATCATTATTAAAGCATTTTAATTATTTCAATATTAATAATAAAAAATCAGACAAAGAAACAAGAAAACTCTTCACCTCTCAAATAGTCTGTTTCCCCTGCTGTACATACCTGCTATTTCTGTCTATTCTGGCCCAATTATTTATTTATTGAGCAGTTTTATTGAGATATATTAACATACCATATGTCCTATTCAAAGTGTATAATCAGTGTATTTTTTTCAGTAGTTAGAGTCCTTTGTTGTAAAATTGTAAAATAAATAGAAAAACAGATAGAAAAAATTACAAAATTTTAAAGAGAGTGCAAGGCAAAGTAAGAGTTAATTTAATCAATTATAAAAATTGATAACAGCAAACATTTATAAAAGTAAATAAAAATTCAAATATACTAGAAATTAATTATAAAATAATTCTTATTTTTATATTACAGCTCTGACTTTTTGACATACTAATCTCTAAGAATGATGGAAATTATTGATTTAGTTATTTAATTGCCTTTTAGGCCAAAATTCTTTCTGGATAATTAAATTCCTATTTGCGAATTCTTCATATCTTATTGGAAATAATTACAGCACATAAAAATTTGCCAGCTCATAATTTCATGAGGCAGAAAAACTCAATTTTGTTCAGCAGTACTCATGCTAGGTCATTATTGACCGATAGGTTATTTTAATTAAAGAGTATGAATAATAAAGGGTTAAAGAAAACTGATGTGTCCAAAAATATATCTCCAGTCCTCCTCAATTAAAAGCAAGTGCTTATTTTGTATGGAAAAAAAAAGTACAGAATACTGATCACAGGAACAATTTGCCAGTTGCACTGAATTTTTCATATTCTATAATATTGTTATTTTACATTTACTGGTCTACTGCGGCTCTTCTTTGGTTTCTATTTGCATGGAATAACTTTTTCCAACTTTTCACTTTTAACCGGTTTGGGTCATTGCACTTGAGATGGGTCTCTTGTAGACAACATATAGACGCCTCATATTACTTTATCCATTCTATTAATCTATGTCTTTTGATGGGGAGTTCAATCCATTATCATTCAGTGTTATCACTGTAAAGGCATTATTTACTTCATCTATTTTGTCTTTTGGCTCTCTGTTGTTATATTGTTCTATTGTCTGTTTTCTTATCCTTTAGTTAACCTTCCTAATAATCTTCATTTCTAAACTCTTCTCCAAATCTCTTGCCCTTTTTTTTACTTTTCAGGCTGCAACACCTCCTTTAGTATCTCTTGCAAATCTGAGCTTTTGGTAACATATCAGTTTTAGTTTATCTGGGAATACTTTGTTCTCACCCTCATTTTTAAAGGACAGATTTGTCGGATACAGAATTCTTGATTGACAGTTTTCCTCCTTCTGTACCTGAAATGCATCATACCACTTGCTTCTCTCCTCCATTGTTTCTGATGAGAGGTCAGCACTCAATCTTATCAAGTTTCTCTTGTATGTGATGCTTTTCTTTTCTTTTGCTGCTTTCAGAATCCTCTCTATCTCTGATATTTGTCATTCTAAATAGTAGGTGTTTCTGGGTAGTCTATTTGGAATTATTCTGTTTGGCGTGTGTTGTCCTTCTTGAATATTGATATTTATGTCCTTCATTGGAGTTGGGAAGTTTTCAGTCATTATTTCCTCCAATATCTTTCTGTGCCTTTTCCATTCTCTACTTCTTCTGGGGTACAAATAATGCGAATGTTTGTGCATTTTACTTTGTCATTCAATTCCCTGAGACTTTGTTCCATTTTGCCCATTCTCTTCTCTTTCTCTCCTCCTGTCTATTCCAGTTCAGTTGTTCTGTCTTCAAAACCACTAATTCTGTCTTCAACCAATTCAAATCTGCTTGTATGTGCCTCTAATGTATTTTTAATCTCATCCATCATGTCTTTCATTTCCATAAGATCTGTTACTTTACTTTGTAGGCCTTCAAATTATTCTTTATACTCTCACAGTATCTTCTTAATATCCTTTATTTCTTTAGTCATATGTTCTTTACATTCTTTGAGGTGATTAAGGGGAATTGTGTGATTATAACTAATTAATTGTCTTAAATCCTGTATCTCTTCAAGATGTTTGGTTTGGTCTTTTGGCTGGACCATCATTTCCTGTTTTCTAGTATGGCTTGTAATTTTTTGCTGATGTCTAGGCATCTGAATATGTTGGTAAATTTACACTGATGGCTGAATGCTCTCTCTTGCATATTATTTTTTCACAGTTCTTCTTTGATATTTGGTTCAGCTTATTCTCAATCTTTAAAATTGCTCAGCTTAAGTTTTCAAAATCAGGACAGGACTCACTAGTGGGGGGCAGATTGTCCCCCAGGGGTTGGATACAAAGAGTGTGGAGAACAGTTTTTGTCCATGCAATTTCCAGACCAGTCAGCAGATGGCGTTAGTCAGCACAGCACACCATTCCCTGGAGGTGTTTCAGTCTCAGGTTAACTGTTTTCCAGTGTTGAATCTCCAGATTGGAGATTCAAAGGGAGCTGTTCTGGCTGAATTCACCAAAGAAAAGCACCCCACCTTGCCTCCCTTTTCTCTTGAAAAGGCTGACAGGTAGGAAAATGTCTGTTCCCCTCTCAGTCAGCTTCAGTGGGTTAGGTGTTTTACCCAAGCTTAATATCTTAGGGTTGGGGGGGGTGGAGCTTTTTCTGGCCACCATGGGCGATGGTAACTCATGTTTATCATTTCAGTTTGTCTCTTTGTCCCTCACCCACCTGTTGTATAGCACTGTCCTGATCTGCTAACCTCCAAAGCAGGTCCCTCAGACCATTTTGGCTCTTCCTTCATTGTGTTTGTGAAAGCATTGATCTCTGTCTGCTAGTCTGTCACCCTCTACCAATTTAATTTTTGTCATTCTTTCAGGCAACAAAAAAGGCCTTGATAAACAAGAAATGATATCCATGCAGCATATCTGCAAGGACACATCCACCATCCCATCAACGATAAGGTTCATATGTGTGAAAACTGTTCATCCAAATAGAGGTAAGTCATAAATTCAACACATTCATCTGAATGCAAGAATATAGAAGATTACAGAGTTATAGGGATCACTTCTCTCCCAGAAAAACAGCTAGAGGACAGGCAGAAACCATCTGGAACAAAGGTTTTAGGGCTCTGGAGAATGGGAGAGTGATAGGCAGCACCCAAAAGAGAAAGGGGTAAGGAGAAAGAGACTGCAGTGAGGAGTTTTGAGTAACTCATGACACTGCTGCTCAGAGAGCAGACAGCTTTGGGTTATCCAATCCCTGGTCGATGGCTACAGACTGAGAGGGCTGCCAGGTCCATGTCCCTAGGAAAGGGGATAGGGAGCAACATAGCCTACTACCAATCCAGCTTTTGCCTGGCAAATCTGGTCTGCTGAGTGCCACTTTCTACCCATATAAACTAGGCATGGTTGTGCCATTGTTCCCACCTGGGTGCTGGTAGAGAGCTAAAGATAGTCTGACTTCTCAAACACCCTTCTAATTGACCAGGTCTGGTTGCTTCTGATACAATGGGGAGAGATATATTTCCTCCCTGGGAAATTCAGGGGGGCAGCTGAGAGGTGATCATTGTATTTTGAACTGCAAAGCTTAGCTCTGAATAGCCCACCTAGAGGGGAACTTTCCCTGACATTGCTTAGGCACCACCTGACAGCTTCTGGTTTAGTTGAACACATTCCCTGCTGGGGTTTTAACGGAGAGGTTTGTGAAAGAGTCCTATCTGCTGTCAGTCCAGGAAAGTGCACACCAGGAAAAAAATATATAAGGACTTTTGTTGCCTTTATGATTCCTTACATCAATGCCCTGAGGAATTGGTCTGCACCACATAAGTGGGTCCCTTGCCAAGTTTTTCCTCATAAACTATGTTTCTATTTGTGTCAAATTCAAAAGAGGCAAAACTATACTAAGTTATGAGTAGTCTGTATCACAGTTTCCTCTAGGAGACAAAGGAACCTCATGATTGGGAGAGAGTCTTGAGGTTCTCATTATTGATCAGGAAGATGATTTCATGTGTGTCTTCTCTTTGTGGAAATTCCTGGATCTGTATACTTGTGATTTATACATACTTCTGCTTATAGGTCATAACTCATTTAAGTTCATTTAACAAATTATGTAACAAATAATAAAAAATAATCAGTTGATCAGTAACTAGGGTGTGTTTTGAGATGTCAAAAAAATGTTGTGCTACCTTTCCCCTGGCAAATCCAGCATGCTTATGCCTTCTTCTGAAATTCAGCTACTTATGTGTTCCTTTCTTGGTGTTATATTTTTCTCAAGTAATCTGGTCAAAGATCTGGTGTCAACCAAGCAGGACACTAACTCAAAAAGTTAGATGATTTCCATTTCTGATGCCCTTAGTTCTTCCAAAGATCATGAAAACTTCTAAACTTTAGCTCTTTTTAATATTATTTTAATCTTTAGCTCTTTAGCCTTGTTGAATTATGCCATTTTATTTGGGTGCTGAAACTCAGTTCTCAAGACAAAAAAAATAAAAAGAAGAAGAAGAAAACAGAATTAAAAAAAAAAAAGAAAAAAATTCTGAAAGAAAAAAATATAAATAAGGATAAACATCCCGTATTCTATTTGAGCCCTTATTCTCAGAGGGCTATTTTGTGCAGATAGCAGGCATCTTTGAATTCATCATAGTTCTTTTAAAATCAATTGATACATATTCAAAAATCATAAACTCCATCTAAAAGTGTATGTATTAGTCAGCCAAAGGGGTGCTGATGCAAAATAACAGAAATTGACTGGTTTCTATAAAGGGTATTTATTTGAGGTAGAAGTCCTTAGTTACCAGGCTATAAAGCATAAGTTAATTCCCTCACCAAAGTCTATTGCCACGTGTTGGAGCGAGATGGCTGCCGACGTCTACAAGGGTTCAGGCTTCTTGGGTTCCTCTCTTCCCGGGGCTCCATTTCTCTCCAGGCTCAGCTCCTGTGTTTCCTCCACAAGGTCAGCTGTAGACTATGAGGCTCCCTAGGCTTTGCGTCTCTTCACAAGGCCAACTGTAGACTATCAGGCAAATGGCACATCTCTATCCTGGGGCCTTCTCTCCTTCCTCATGACCAAGCTCCTCCATCTGCTCACCTCCCTGACTCCAGCATCAAAACTCCAATGTGAGAACTCCATCTCAGAAACTACTCCAAACCTGTCCTTTGCCATGCCTTTTATATTTGATTCCCCACCCACCAAGGGGTGGGGCTCAGTGCCCTACTGATGTGGCCCAGTCAACGCCCTAATCATAACTTAATCATGCCTAGATTAATAGACCAGTTTACAAGCATAATCCAATATCTATTTTTGGAATTTGTAACTATATCAAACTGCCAAACTGCTACAGTGTATAATCAGTTGTATTTGGTATGATCACATGTTGTCCATTTATCACTTCCTTTATTGTTAGAGCCTTTTCATTATTCCAATAATAAAAATGATAATAAACAACATAGACAAATACGCAAAAAATCTCTTCCCCTTAATAGGCACTTCACAATCTCTCTATCCTTCATCTGCCATACATAGTTGCTATTCTGTTTCTGTCTCTCTGATTTGTTTGTGTAAGCACTTTGTATTGATGGAGTCAAACAATATATAGTACCTTTTGTCAGTTTCTTTCACTTACTATATTTCATGTTTTTACCATTAATGGAAGATTAATATATTACTGTACATTACTGTCCATAGCTTGTTTTGTTTGAATTTTTGCCTATAGTTACATATTATAGCATGAAAATACCTTTGTTCAGTTTCAAAGAAATATAGTCTTATAAATGCAATATTACATCTACTCATATTTCACATTAGGTTTTACTATGATATTCATCCCCATGTTATATTAATTAGCTTTCCTTTTAGTAATATACATTACTTTGGACTTTTCTTTTTGACCACTGTCATACTCATATATAAGCACTACTAGATACAAACACAAAGATATGCTTTTAGCATTTCTGTTCATTTCCAAAGATTTACAAACAATGTTTTTACCAGTTCTGTGCAGATTAAACCTCAGCTTTCCATTCTATAACCTCATTTTATTTTCTAGTAACCTACATTCTAGTTATTAACTTCATGAGTTTACACAATATACTTAGTTCATAATAGCACAATCATGCAATATTTGTCCTTTTGTGTCTAGCCTTGGTTCTCTCAACTTAATGTTCTCCAGATTCACCACGTTGTCATGTCCTTCATGAACTCATTTATTCTTAAAGCTGTATAAAATTCCATCATATATGTGCACCATAGATTGTTTATTCATTTATCTTTTGATGGACATCTGGGTTTTCGATCTTTTGGCAATTATGAGTAATGCTCCTATGAACATCAGTGTACAGAAGTCTGTTCCTGTCACTGCTCTCATCTTCTGGGTATATACCTAGTAGTAGTAGTAGTAGTATCGATAGTCACATGGAAAATCTATTTGCAACTTCCTTGGGAACTGTCAAAACATCATTCCACAGTGGCTGTACCATTCTACATTCCCACTATCAGTGAATAAGTGTTCCTACCTCTCCATATCCTTTCCAACACTTGGAGTTTTCTGTCTTATTAATAGTGGCCATTCTAATAGATGTGAAGTGATATCTCATTGTAGCTTCGATTTGAATTTCCGTAATCACTCGTGATTTTGAACAATTTTCCATGTGTTTTTCACCACTTCTATTCAAGTGTTTTGCCTATTTTTTAATCAGGTCATTTCTCTTTTTATTGTTGAGTAGTAGAATCTCTGTTAATATCAAGTACATGAAATCTTATCATATATGTGATTTCCAAATATTTTCTCACATTGATTTGGCTGCCTTTTCTCCCTTTTGACAAATACCTTTGAGATGCAAAAGTGTTTAATTTTGAGGAGATGCCATTTATCTTTCGTTTCTTTTGTTGCTTGTGTTTTGGGTAAAAGGTCCAAGAATCCACCACATACCACAACCTCTTGAAGATATTTCCCTACATTTGCTTCTAAGAGTTTTATGGTCCTGGTTTTTATATTTAGGTTTTTGATCCATTGTTATTTGATTATTGTATAGGGATTGAGATAGGAGTCATCTTTCATTCTTTTGTTATGGATATCCAGTTCTCCCAGCACCATTTGTTGAAGAGGCTATTTTGTCCCAGTAATGTGGAATACTAGATTTGTCAAAAAATACTTGGCTGAAGAGGTGAGGGTCTATTTCTTTACTCTCAATTCTATTCCATTGAGCAATGTGTCTATCTTTATGCCAAAAACATGCTGTTTTGACCAATTTAGCTTTGTAATATGTTTCAAGCTCAGACAGTGAGGGTCCTCTCATATTGTTTTTCTTTTTAGGATGCCTTTGGCTATTCAGGTGCCCTTTCTCTTCCAAATAAATCTGGCAATTGTCTTTTCTATTTCTGTAAAGTAAGGTGTTAAAATTTTGATTGGTATTGCACTTTATCTATAAATCAGTTTGGGTAGGATTGACATCTTCACTATATTTAGTTGTTCCATTTGTTTAGGTTTTCTTTGATTTCTTTTAAGAGTGTTTTTTAGATTTTTAGTTTAGCTTTTTAGTGTTTTTCAGTGTTTTTTAGTATAGTTTTTTAGTGTTTTTTAGTTTTCTGAATACATCTTTGGTTAAATTGATTCCTAGATATTTGAGTCTTTTGTTGCTACTGTAAATGGATTTTTCCCGATTTCTTCCTCAGATTGTTCAATATTAGTGTACATTAGCATTACTGATTTTCGCATATTGATCTTGTATCATTCCACTTTGGTGAACTCCTTTATTGTGCAAGTAGCCATCTTGAACACATTTTGGAATTTTCTAAATATAGGATTATGTCATCTGGGAATAGAGTTTTACTTCCTTTTTTTTTTACTTAGATGCTTTATTTCCTTGTACAATTGCTCTAGCTAGAACTTCTTTTACAATGTTGAATAAATGTGGTGACAATGGGAGTCTTGTCTTGTTCCCAGTCTTAGAAAGAGAGCTTTCAGCCTTTCACCTTTGGGCATAATGTTGGCTGTGGGTTTTTCATATATGACCTTTTCATACTGAGGAATTTTTCTTCTATTCCTATCTTTCAAAGCATTTTTATAGAAGAGATGATGGATTGTGTCAAATGCCCTTTCTGTATCAATCAAGAAATTCATCTGTTTTTCTCCTTGAATTTGTTAATGTTATTTTTTTTTCTGTAAAATGATATATAAATACATATGCATATATGTGCATTTGTTTACATAAATGTTATTTGTTATATATATATATACATTTTATAAAGGTGCCTAGATTACCCAAATATTACTCAGAAACTACAGGGATTCCCATGCTCCCCACCGCCCACACCCCCAAAAACACCCCACACAATCATTCCTCATCCATATGGTACTAGGGGTCCCTCAGTGTGTTGTGATATCCACTTAGGTGTTCTGTGAGATCCTACTGAGGTATGCATAAGTATTACATCTGGGATGACCTCCCGACTCTCTTTGAAGTCTCTTAGCCATGTGAACTCCTTTCTCTTTACCTTTTCCCCCTTTTATTCAAGGTCTTTTTCTGAACATGTTGCCAGTTGGCACTTGGTATTGATCCCTCGTTGCCAGGGAGGCTCATCCCCGGGAGTCATGTCCCACGTTGGGGGGAAGGTAATGCATTCAAATGCTGAGTTTGGCTTAGAGAGAGGCCACATTTGAGCAACAAGGAGGCTCTCAGGTGGTAACCCTTAGGCACCCCATAACAGTAGGCAAAGTTTCAATTAGAAGAGCAAATACTCATAAGGCTAGGCCTCAATAACAAGAACCCATCAGTGGGCCATCCTCTTTTGCCAGACACTGCCTCTGCACTCTGGGGATGGTTGCTGCTCCCTTGGGGAATGTAGCAGAGCTCTCCAGGGTGGGAATTCAGATTTCCTCATTGAGTAATTGTCTACCCACCATGACCATGCCCCATCCCTTGATCATTTGAACAATTTTATATATCTTTC
>JAQZBX010067819.1:0-16313 GCA_029593785.1 Cabassous unicinctus
CTTTTGATCGGGAAAGAGAGGTTAAGGTAGAGTAACTTGCTAAGTTAGTCTAACCCAAAGAAATAATCACCTGCCCAGCATAGAGGATAATAAATATCATTAATGCGCTCCCACTTTTTTTCAACAAACAAGACTAACAAGTCACAGATACTCTCCCCAGCTCAAGTTGTGGGACCAGGCTCCTTTCATCAGCTTTTCACGGTCTGAGTAAACTTCAACATCTAATAGTGCTCTGTAGCCAGAATAGCATAAATGTGGGTGCCTGAGGATTGGACATGTAGAAAATCAAGAAAACAAAAACTCTTTCTCTCTTCTTGCAGCAACCAGCCTCCCTTTCCTCCAACCAGAGGGTGACCAGCAGGTCTGAGAAGGGCCAGGGAGAGCATTCAACCTTTCCAGGGCACGACACTTTTAATTAAAACTTAGAGATTTGGCAGAGAAAGTTTTTTTAAGTATTTGAAAGAACAAGAAATATTTAAAAACAAGTTTTGGTGGCATTTATGGTGAGATTTACAGACTCATAAGATTTAACTTCAAGAGCAGGCATTAATAAAACGCACAGGGTATTCTCCACTGTCTTGAAAAGGTGTGTATTGACCTGAACTGCAATCCTATATTTATAAGCCTGAGCAGAATCAACGAATGCATCAGCTAAAGTACTGCTCCCTCACCTACAGAATAAATCTGATAAAAGAGTGCTGAAGTTTTTTAATGACAAAGAGTTATTTTTTAAATTTTATGGTAAACAGCTATTACCATAATATGACAAAGAGACCCACTTGGATTCAAGTCCTGGCTTCACTACTTCCTTGCCTTATAAGTTAGGGCAAGTTACTTAACCTCTCTGAGTCTCAGTTTCCTCAAGTGTAAAATGGGCTAATAATGAAAATAGGATAAAAATATAACCTGGAGTGTCGTAACTATTCAATAAGATAATTATATAAAACATTAAGTATAGTAGCTGGCACATAATAAGTACTCAACATTAGTTGTCTATTATTATCATTACTGTAACAGTAAGGTTGCAACTTCAAAGTGGGCTAATGGACCCAAAGTCAATAATTCTCTCATTGTTATCATAATCTTGTTGCCCAGAAGCCAGAAAAATGTCTGGCAATAATAGGCATTTAATAAATATTTGTTGAATGAATGATCCATCAAAAATCTGTGTCTGTTTACAACCCTAGACTTCAAGCTTCATTGAGATGAGGCCAAAAATTAACCATGCATCCATTTTTTCAAAATATACTTATTAGGCTTCTATTGTGTTCAAGTCTATGTCTTCGCAGTGTCTATTTCAGACAAAACAGGTGCTCAGCAAAATCTTGTTTAAAATAAGAGCTCTTGATCCTGGCTCTGAAACTCTATTACAACACAACGGCTATTCAGTGGGCCTTTAAAAACTCCTGGTGGACTCTTTTACATGTAGCCCATGGCTTCCCAGAATCCTTCATTCCAGAGAAACTAAAATTCCATAAAGAAGCCTATGAAACAATTCATTTTCCCAAGGAGCATGGTCCCTGGATTAGGTACCACTATGTCAAAAGTAGACTGGATACTCCTTGAGGGCAGGGCTGTTTCCTACTAGGTTTTAGGCTTTGTTTTTCTGATAAATGAATGAATGAACCCATATACACATACCCACACATGCACATGTACACACATACACATGCACACCTACACATGCACATACACACAGACCTCAAAGGTTATAAGTAATTAGGATCCCTTTGGTTTATAACCACAATCCCAGAACCACCCTGAACTCTAAAATCTGGGAAAAGAGCTTCTTACTCTACAAGCAAAGCAATTTTTCAAAAGTCACTGTTTCCAACCTCATGCAGAGGAAATTAGGTATATGTCTCCAATCCCCAAGAAGTAGGCATTAAACAAAATAAGAAGAAACCGCTCAATTCTGCTCCTGCCCTGCCCCCAACTTGGCCTCCAATGACTTTCCATGGGATGGCATTTTGTCAAGTCTCAGAACCAGAAACTTGGCTCAGTGGAAATTACCAGTCACCTAAAATTCTTTTTGGAAAGAGGGAGGAATAAAGAAATAATTTTGTAAAGAGTACACTCCTGGAAAATGGGGTAAGCAGCTTGCCATAGTGTTTAGCACATGGTAAATATATATTTTTTACTGAATTAATGACCTGTCTTTATGGAGATTTTTCTGGCCTTCCAGGCTATAGTCCAATCCTTAGTAGTTGTTAAGCTCTATTGAAGTCTACATCTCATTTTTTTTCCTTCCTTCCTTCCTTCCTTCCTTCCTTCCTTCCTTCCTTCCTTCCCTCCCTCCCCCCTTTTTTTTTTAAACAAACTGCAGTAATCACTTGTAGCAGTTTGGGATTATTTATGAATTCCAAAAATAGATACTGGATTATGTTTGTGAACTGGTCTTTTCCTCTGGGCATATTAGAGTGTATTGGATTCAGAGGTTTTACTTTTACTTGATTAAATAATGAGTAAGGCTTTGATTGGGCCACATCAGTAGGACTTTGCATCCCCACCCCCCTGGTGGGCAGGGACTCACAGAGAAACTGCAATGCAGAGAAGGGAGTTGGAGTTTTGAGGTTGGAGTCTTGAGCTGGAGCCCTGGGAAATAAGCATACAGAGGAGCTTGGTTGTGAGGAAAGAGAGAAGGCCCCGGAAAGAGAAACAAGCCGTTCACCTAATAGTCTACAGCTGGCCTTGTAGAGATAACAGAGCAGCTAAGCCCAGAGAGAGGCAAGTCCTGGGAAGAGAGGAACCCAGGAAGCCTGAACCCTCACAGACTTTGGTGAAGGAAGTAACTTATGCTTTATGGCCTGTTAACTGTAAGCTTCTACCCCAAATAAATACCCTTTATAAAAGCCAACAGATTTCTGGTATTTTGCATCAGCACTCCTTTGGCTGACTAATACATGTCTTATGCATTCTGGCAATTTGAATTAGAAGGTTTAGCATTAGATTGTCAAAATATATGTCTAGCTTAACCAGGCTTACTCTGGAGCTTTACAGAACTGCGTAGTCCAAGCAGTTGTCATCAGTGAGGCTTTGGCTTACCAGGACCTTGCAGCTCTTTAAGGAAAAATCTCGCAGATAAGCTAAGTTCCTCGAGCTAGCTGCAGTTGCGGGCAAGGCCATGTTAAATGTATTTCTAGACTGTTTCAATAAAGGATTTTTTGTAAACACACTAGCTATTATTACAATGGATTTGCAAAACTTATTTTTAAAAATTTCAGAAAGTAACATGTCCCTGGAAAAAAGCATGACAGACTACAAAAATGTAGGTATTGTATTCTCTGGTTTGCTTTAAGGAGTTAGTAAGAAATTGTCAAAATGAATCCAGGGTAGGGTAACATTACCCTCTTTACTTTGGCACCCTAATTTTTGTTCATTCTCTAGCCCAAGTGTATACAAGATGGAAAGGCAAACCCTATGTAGACATTTTTCTCTCCAGTTTCAACCAGCAACTTAACATGTGCCTCCCTTTGGAAAAGATTTTTTTAAAGTATTTTTTTAAACATCTAAATAAAAGTGGGCAGATTTTCTACTTGTTCAGATCACTCAGTGAGAACCTTGCAATGGTGACAAGCGAAGGAGAACGGCTCTAGAGGCTGTGCTTTCATGTCTAGTATAATTATTTTATTGCTCCCAGGATTGACCTAGCAAACAGCTTTGTGGCTGCTGAACAACTAAGGGTTTTGGAAAACAGGCACAGACACACACACACACACACACACACACACACACACACATACACAAGAGGAAAGGAGAAGAGTCCCACAAAAGGCAACGTAGTATGGTTTAAGCAGCATGGGCTTCAGAATCCATTTGAAACTCTGGTTTCAAATCCATACTCTGACCCTTCCTGGCCACATGACCTTGGCACATCTCTCATACTCAGAATTTCCATCAATTCTGTAATAGAGTTCTGAGTAATAGTACCTTGCTTGTAGAGCAGTTTTTCAAAATGCACGTTGCTACACATTAGTAGATCATAAACATCAATTTAATGAGTTAACCAACATTTGAACAAAATGAAATGGTAAGAACAGAAAATATAAAGGGTGCATCACAGGTCATAAGGGTAAGGATTGTTTCATGAAACTTTTGCTTTAATTATGTATGTGTGTTTACATATATATGTATATATATATAATTACATATATATACATATATGCATTTATATAATTAAAATCTATTTCTTGCCAGGGGCCACAGGGAAATATTTAAAAATCACTCTTATAGGGGTTTCATATGGCTTAAAAAGAGGGAGTATATATGAAAGTACCTAGCATATAGTGGGGTGCTATTATTGGTGATTTCCTTTCCAAGGAGAAGCCATCATATTTGGACAAATTTGCTATGAAATCACAATTTTAATGTACATGCCCAGAGTTTCTCATTTTCTTCCCTTTAGTGCAGGCTGAAACATAGCTTTTTGCTAAAACTAGTTTCTATGAGACACAATGCACCAATATTTTGGAAAGCCCACTTTAGGATTATTTAGGAGGGGAGTTCATAGAATGAAGCTCCAGCTTTCAGAACTTAGTTGCCTGCCATTTACTGTGGATGATTATAAGAAGAAACCAGCTCTTATGAGTTTATACTATTTTTCTGGGTGTTAGTGCTCCTTCTTTGCAAAGAAAAGCAACATCTACAGTAAAAAGGGGATGAAATAAAAGGGAAATTAACCTCCCCTGAGCCCCTTCTATGGACCAGGCTTCGGCCAAGTTAACCTCTGTGAGGTAGCTACTATATTGCCTTTGTATTGATGAAGAAACTGAGGCCAGAGGAAGTATCTTGCCCAAAGACATTCAGCTAGTGTGTGATGGGGTCTGGACTGGAACCCAGTTCTGACCCCCAAAACTATGCCTTTCTCATCCACTATGTAATGTACTTCATGGCTCCATATTTCTCAAAACAATTTAGTATTCCTTTTACTTCCAGAGGAAGATGGCTCTTAGTGACAGGGGTGAAGCAGAGATTCTATGCGAGACCAGACAACCATGCACACTCTAAATGCACCAGTGGTGGGATCACTTGTTCTGTCTGGGAATAACAACCCACCACTAATTCCATGAAGAGCTGCTGGGGTTTCATTTATTCTTGAACACACGAAGATTTTCTATTTTCCCAGTCTTCTCATCCTTCCTGTGTATGAAATCGGAAATTCCCACATTGACTCACCAACTCACATATTAAACTGAGATTTAAAGAAATGGAGAAACCAAAGACCTGGCATACACACTCCCACCTAGCCTTCCCCATGAGTTCTTCAAAGTGCTATTCCCAAAGGTATAAAGCAAGTGAGCAGTGGTTATCTCATGTTTGGCAAGGGGTCCAGTAGATTGTCTCTTCCAGACAAAAGCCAGGCTGGGCAGTGCAGAGAATGGAAATGCCTGAAAAAACTGGTCACAGGAAAATAAAGTGCTCTTATCACTGAAATGTTAAGGGATGAATAAAATCCCGAGTTAGCTTAAAATACCAGAAGATAAAGCACGGCAGAATTCTGAAACAGCTCAGGATGGGGCATTGCCATAAGTAAATACATGAATGAGGCTGGTCCTGTTCTATGTCGGGGTCTAAGGGGAGAAGCAAGAACATTAATAGTAGGGTCAGGGCCATTTGGGGTCTTCAATGTGAAGGGAACAAAGTTTGTCTCCCTAACCTCTTATTTTGCACAATTCTGCATCTTTCTTGGTAATACTAGTTTCCTGGAACTTACATAACAAATTACCACAAATGGAGTAGTTTACAACAGCAGAAATGTATCCTCTCACAGATCTGAAGGCCAGCAGTCTGAAATCAGGAGTCAGCAAGGCCACACTCTCTCCAAAGGCTGTAGGGAGGATCCTTCCTTCCCTCATCCACTTCTGGTTGTTTGGGGGCTTCCCTTGGCTTGTGGCTGCATAACTCCCATCTCTGCCTCCATCTTTACTTGGTTTTTTTTTTTTTGCTGTGTGTCTCCATCTTCATATGGCATTGTCTCTGTCTCTCTTCTCTTCTTCTTATAAGAACACCAGTCATATTGGGTTAGGATTCATCTTAACTCCGTATGACCTCATCTTAACTTGAGTACATCTTCAAAGACCTTATTTCCAAAAAATAAAAGGTCACATTCATGGGTTCCAGGGATTAGGACACGGACATATCTTTTGGGGGACCACCACTGAACCCACTATACTTGGTCACAAAGGTAGATACTTCATGACCTCAAGATTTCTTTCCTCTTCTTCTATCAAAATCACCTTTCAAAGAAAGCATATCTCTTCATTTGTTCATATCAAGGTAAAAGTGATATGGCTCATTGCTCTATTTTGGGGATTCTGTATCATAACAAGAGACAAAAAGATAAATTATAGTAATTACAATATTTTTAATTACCTCCTGATTTTGTTTCCTTATGGATAAGCTAGTTTTTTTTCCTGATCCCTTTTCATCATCAAGGCTAAATAAGCCATGAGGCTGGAAAAGAGGAGGACATGACAGAGGCAAAGACACAGCCAGACAGGGAGGAGAGGCACAAAAATGCTGATCCTTTCTGAAATGATGGCTTGTGAAAACATGGAGGGAAGCTAAAGGGAGAAGCTGAGACTCCATGCCTCTTCTGCTCTTCCAAGCTTCCTCAAAGATGAGGTGGCTTCATAATATTCAACATCGTGATAGTGGGGAAGGGGCTCTGGGGTGGTGTCAGTAGGAGGAAGCTCTGTTATGAGCCTGGGTCAGTGCTCTGCATGCCCTACCTGTGAAACGAGCCATCCTGCCCTGGTGGGGAGAAGATCACAGGATGCCTGTGGTCAGAGGAAAGAGGCCTCAGTAGGAGATGACAAATGGCCAGGACGTAAGACGCAGTGGTATACACTTACAATTCTGTAGGTTATGACAAGATTTATAATGGCCTGTATCTGTTGTTGCAATGTCATTCAGGACAATTCCCAAGTCCCAAAAATGCCCCCCATATTACACCTGTTTTTCCTTCTCCCTGCCCTCAGAACCTCCAGTGGCCACTGCCTCCACATTACCAAGCACCAACTAGCAATGCAACTGGAAAAAGACCTTGACCAAACAGGGGAAAAAGTAAAGACAAATGAGTTTTTATGGCTAAGAGACTTCAAAGTGAGTCGGGAGGTCATTCCAGAGGTAACGCTTACGCACATCTCAGCAGGATCTCTTTGACAGCCAAAGTAAATACTACCTCCAAATACCAGGGCTCCTGAGGGCTCTGGAGACATCCAGACACTATAGTCAGGGCAGATGGCTCAGGAGTTTGGTGCCTTGCCAGTGGACCCTACTTTGGAATTTATGCTCCCCAGAGTGACAGAGTTGACTCAGTTGTGGTTTCCCTATGCATGGCTCTTCTGTCCTTCTATTTGAACCTATAATTAGTACTAGAGTTAGTAGGTGCATGTCTCTAAGAGATTTAAATCTTTGGGCTGTCCATGTGCCAGCTGGGCCCTGAATCTCATCGGAGTTGCAACACTTACTCTCCAGTTCATTGGTCTCACCCAGAACAACAAATGTGGAGGTGATGATGGACAACCGCCATACCAAGGAACCAGGAAAGTCTACAACTGCAAGCAAGACAGTCCCATCCATCAGCCCTATGGGATCACAGCCCCCTCTCAATTAGAGGTGGAGTGGACATCACCATCCCAGAATCCTCAGGATTGGGAAATGAACTATTGACTAAAGTAGACTTACTGGTATTCTACTATAGACTTATTGTGATTCTAGCAATGGAAGAAAAGGACTCTTTAAATCACTCCATCAGACTGAATTTAGTATTAGGTTGAACCATAAGAAAGTATGGCTATTCAACAATTTTTGACCTATAAAACGGCAATTTTGTATGGTTCAACCCGAAAGAATGGAGCAGAGGTTCATTAGGAAGATGAGGTCAGTTATAGGAAGTAAAGCAACATTTCACTTTCTTTGTACATTAGTGGGATTAAATGTGTGACTTTGCTACCAAAGGAAAGGTATGATTATTAAGTGATAAAAAGGAGTAAGTCCTGATACATGCAACAACATGGATGAAACTTGATGACATCGTGTTGAGTGACATAAGCCAAACACAAAAGGACAAATATTGTATGATCTCATTGTTTGAAATAGAGTAAGCAAACTCGTAGAGTCGAAATCAAGAATATTGGTTACCAGGGGATGGTGTAGGGATAAAGAAAGGGAGTTAAGGCTTAAAATGTACAGGGTTCCTATTGGAAACGATGGAAATGTTCAGGTAATGGATGGTGGTGATGGTAGCACAACACTGTGAACATAACAGCATAGAAATATGTATCTGTGATTAAAAGGGGAAAAATAAAGTAAATGTATAGAGGATATCTTTTGCCCACACATCCTGATCCACTTTTCATTCTTCTCCCTTCTGCTCTATAGTTGGGAAAGCTGACCTGTATGGGCCTATGTCAGTAGGCTCCTGGCCCTCTGGCTTCCTGCTGGGTTTGGCCAGTGGGAACACTGGCAGGAGGTATGAGTAGAGTGAGGTCAGAGCATTTATTCATATCTCCCTTCCTGCAAGGTCACCTAGGACCAGCTATATCCCTCGACTAAAGCTCCTCTCAAGGCCACCTTCTCTACAGGACTCTCTGCTGTGTAATCTCCTCCTCCTCTTGTAACAGCTCTTCCACACTCTCACTAGCCGCAGATACCTGCACGGCAACTTGTAATTCTCTTATACTCTGCCCACAATTTTACAAACAGTCCCTTTGTAAATAAACCTTCTTCAAATTATCCTAATATCAAAGTGTCAAGTGTTCCTCACTGAGACTTAGATTGATACAAAAGGAAACTAAAATTTATTAAGCAGCACCTCTGTTTCAAGCACTGAGCTGGGCATTTTACATAGAGTATCTCATTTAGTCTTCATAACAGCACTATGAGGCAGGTATTATTACCCCCATTTTACATATGAGAAAACAGAGGCTCAGCATGTTTAAGTAACTTGCCCAAGGATATAAAGCTAGTGAACTAATCAGCGTGGTTTCAAAGCCCGTGCTTTTCCTTCTACTGCATAATGAACTTCCAAGGCAAAAAAGTTGGGGAGGACAGAAAGAGGTCTGTCTATCTTAAAAGAGTCATAGCGGAAGGAAGTTTTCTGGGTAGGCAACAGTGGAAAGGGAAGAGCTTTCTAATATGAAGGAAGAGCATGTACAAAGGCATGAAAGAGTACTCTGAGTTGTAGAACCTGCGGTACAATATAGTTTTATTATTTGTGAAAGGTTACATTCCACAAACTTTATGACTCACTAAACTTGCAATACTAATACAGTGTATCATGGGAGTAATCATTATACTTCATAGGGTTGATATAAGCATCAAAATAATGAGAACTACAAAGCTTCTAAGAGATACACATGCTAGGCCTATAGTCATCAAGGCTAACTCACTACCTAAGGGGCTCATTCTTATACAGAAGCTTAGAAGCATGCATGAAGCAAAATTGAGCCTTGGGAAAATACATGTGATTTGGATCCTTTGGGTCCTGGATGAATAGTGAAATCTGAAAATAATCTGAAAACGCCAAGGACCTACTGGAATTTGATGTAAGTGGGCTGTGGGATTTGTCTGGCAGTGTGGTGAGACAAGCAAAGGCTGAATCAGGAAGGGCCTCAAGGGTCATGCTAAGGAGGGTGGATATGATCTATGGATCAGCTAGGGTTGTGGTTGCAAGCAACAAAAACCAGCTCTGGCTGACAGAAGAAGAAAATTAATTTATTAGGATATGGGGTAGCTTCGAGAGTAAAGGAAGAGCTGAAGAATCACCACAAAAAGCAAGCTCCATAACAGAACTTGATCTGTCTTGTTTAACACAAAATCCCTGGGGCCTACAATAATATATGGTAAATATTTATTGAATGAATGAATGAATGAATGAGGCTTCAGGGAAGACAGGCATGAACTTCACTCAAGATACAGAAAAGGAATTAGTGACAGTCTCTTCAGGGTGGTATCACACACATGAATAAGCTCCAACCATTTTCAGGACTGGGGGTCACTCCTCTCAAGATTCAAATTCCTATAAGAAAGCAACAAGTTTGCCTTACTTGTATCACATGCCTTTCCTTTGGCTAATAGAGAGCAAGTTCCTTAATTGACAGTCCCCCTAAGATTGCCTATGAGAGGAGAGACAGAGTCCCCCAAAGCAAAATCAGGGACCAGTTACGAGAAGAAAGAGAAATGGACCTTGGATTCCACTTGCAAAAACCATCCTTACACCCATCCCAGATTCTAATGGTTTATAGTAGCACCTCAGTCCTTTAGGAGAATAAACATGAAATTAATTAATTTCTTTTAGTAGTTGCCTCCTGATTGTGTTGAATCCTCCTTTCCCACTGGGTAGTGAGTCCCTTACTAATATCTTGGACATATTTTATACCTTCCCAGTCACTTTCAGTTATTAGAACAACTTCCTTTTAATATTTAAGGCTTAGTCCTATTCATTTTGAAGCTTTAATCTCAAACTTACACCAGTTTGGGTTGAATTTTTTCAATGTTTACATGTGGCCCTCACTGTGATGAGTGTTATGGACTCAGAGATGGCTAAATAATGATGATTATCCTCATGGTATCTCGGGGTAGTGACAAAGAAAAATTCAACCACAGAAACTATGTCTTAGATGCAGAACTTGTATAGGGAGGTAAAATGATTAGTTCTTTAGAAAAAGGACAGGGAATGAGAGAGGACTTTCTGGAAGTAGTGACATCTGAGCTGAATGACCAGTGGTTTGCCAGACAGTCAAAAGGAGAAAGACATTCCAAGCCGAGCTGGTAAGGAGAGCAAAACTGCTCTGAGCACTAATTTTGAGTAGCTCATCACAGGACCCTCATGGGAGCAGCTCAAAGGAACAGAAGGACCAATGTCTCAAAAGCCACTTACAGGGGATGCAGAAATAGTCTCCACGTGATTACTTCTTTCACCAACATCCTTAAAAGCCGAGAGCACTGAAGTACAAAGAAGATACTTCACCAGGGAACTATGGGAAGGAAACTTAAGAGCCTTATTTTCAGGTATCCTCACTGGATTCAAGGAGAGACATGGGGAATCCAGAAGCTTTAGATTCTCTCTCTTTCACACTAGTCACTCATCTTCATTAGGAGGAGCAAAACACAACCACGTTAAAATAAATAAAAGTCCCTCTGGTGAGTGTCAGAAAGGCATGTGTGCAAGCTTGCTTGAAAATATAATGAGTGTTAGGCCCACGTGGGCCCATGACTTAAGCCAAACACGGAGAGAGTTAGTTCTGTTCTTTTTCAAAAACATTTCTATTTATCTGGAGGCGGAGATGCTCAGGGTAATAGATGAAGAATGTTTGCCTAATGTGCCACATGGTTAAGGACTTAAACAGCTTGAAATTTTTTTTTCCAGTCTGACCATTTTATCATAGCTAAAATTATTTATTAGATCAAAGTAAATTTCCAGATTATATATTTCCTTGGTTACAATTCTCGTTAATTAATATTTGATGAGCAATTCTCACATCATCTCGTAGATTTCATAGCTAAGGACTTTATTAGTGGTTAGGACTAACAATATCTCATTAAGTTTTATGATGCCAATAAGGACTAAAGGAATGTCTTTTTTTCTGAATTAGAATTTTCATTTATTGCACTTACTTAGTGTGGGGTGTTTATGTGGCTTTAACTGTTCATTGTCTGTCTTCCTCCGTGCTAGGAGAACAGGGGTTTTGTCTCATTTCACTCTGTATATCCAGCACTTAGAACCATGCCTGGTCCACAGCAGGAGCTCAATAAACACTTGTAATTCAGTAAAAGAACAACTGCGGTAGAGAAATAAGAGGTTGGGATACGAAGTTAGAAATCTGATCCAAACCCTCGTTCTACCATTAACTAGCTGTACAAGCTTGAGGGAGCAGATCCCTTAAAGTCTAGGAGTTTCATCTTTATAGTGGAATAAAGTACTTCACTGGACAATTTATTATTATGTGAAGTAATGTAGAAGAAAAAGTGTGGCAAAAAAGTAGGAGATTACTAAATACTAGCTGAAATTAAACTTTAAGTAGTGCTAAAATTATTATTACCTAGATAAAAGTCTCTGTATGTCATATCCTAACAATTTAACAAGACTAAACCTTTAGTATATAGTAAGTGATTAAAACAGTGGATCTCAAATTTTGATGTGCTCAGGAATTGTGTTAAAATGCAGATCCTGAGCTCTACCCATGTAGTAGGACTGGCGTGGAGCCTGGGAATCTGCATTTCTAACAAGCACCTCGGGTCATTGTGATGCAGGTGGTCTGCAGACCACACTTGGACAAACATGGAACTAAAAGCAGCAACATAATTGAATCTGCGGAGAATTTAGATTCAGAGATTGACAGCTTTACAGTCCACATAAACCCTAAAATATGGAGGACCAGAGGTGGGAGGTAGACTGGAAAGAGGCAGGAAAGGTTTCACCAGTCCCCCAACTTGCAAGAGTTTTAGGATTCAGAGCTCATGACAGGATTGTTCAAAGAACAAGGACATCTGAGCTGCAGAGGTTTTAAATGACTCAAAACTCGTAAGCGTTTTGATGTTAGAAAAGCCTAAAACGTATTTTTCTCCCCCTCCTCCTGTGCCACCACTACAACAGACAAGCTGAAAAGTCATGGTTATTTCACAAGAAATCTAACCCATATGTTTCTTTTATTTAGGATTGAGTAAAAATGTTTCTAGTGTTAGCTTTTAAGCAAGAGAAACTCTTTACCATGAAGACAGCATAAAGGAATTCATCTACCTTTGGTAAATATATTTAAACAATAAATATTGGGAATTAAAGTATGGTGGTTAAAAATGGGGAAAAGTAGGAAAAGGAAGGTAGCAATTCAAAAGCAATTAAAAAGGATTATTCTGGTGCTGCTTAATATCTAATTCAGTTCAAACCAAACCTTCTCAACTGCTTTCAACTCTTAATTTACTGCTCTCACACACCCATCATTTCACTATGGGCATATAAAAAGGGCACATTTTAACTAAGAGTAAATTAGTTTTGATACGTCATCATGATGGTTGATTTGCTCTAAGCTATTTTTCAAATGAACTGTTTCACATACAAGAGTCTTGCTTTTAATCACTAAGTTACAATGCTATTTATGATTATTTCTAGAGGATAAGCCAAATGCATTAGAGAAAGGGGACATCTATCCTGCAGATCTGAATTGTCACTGCTTTTATATAGTTCCTTTTGCAATCAAAGCTCACATCTTAAGAACTTTATAGAGCAAAGACAACCAAAGCATTTTTGTCACCAGGTACAGGAATATGCCAGAGTGTAATTACTACTTGTCCACTGCCCTAGGGACTACCCTGGCCTCCATTAGCTTTTAGAAGCAGATGAGGGAGCAGCACAAATCTGCCAAATCCTAGAATAGAGGAAAACATGAACTGGAGTCTGATGTATTTCCCAGGTGGCTTTGTAGAGACAGGGTGGTATAGTAGGGAAGGCTCAGGTTTGTAAGCCTGGAAGTTAAATCTTGAGTCTTCCAAGGGTGGTCTATGATATGGGATTGACAGCACGCTTGTATTAGTCGGAGTTCTCCAAGGAAACAGAACTAACAGGAGATATATATATACATACAATGCAAATATTATAAGATTTATTACAGAAACTGGCTCATACAACTGTGGGGATGGGTAAGTCTGAATTCCATAGGGCAGGCTGCAAGCTGGGACTTCTGGTGAGATTTTAGATGAATTCCCCAGGAGAAGCTGGCTGGCTGAAGTGGACATGGAAATTCTTCCTTCTGACTGCTGAAATCATAAGTTCTTTTAAAGCCTTCAACTGATTGGATAAGACTTCTCTCGTTGTTGAAGGCAATACCCTTAGTTGGTTGTAGATGGAATCAGCCACAGATGCAATCAAGTTAGGATTTAAATCCACAAAATATCTTCACAGTAACAATCAAGCCAGTGCTTGCTTGACCAAACAACTGGTCACCATAACCTAGCCAAGTTGACACATGAACTTAATCATCACAGAGATATACAAGAAGAGAGACAGCTATGTGACAGAGGCTGTGACTGAGCTATGGATTGCCAGCAAGCCACCACAAGAATGAACACTACAGACTTCAGAGAAAGCATGGACCTACCCACACCTTGGTTTTGGACTTCTAGCCTCAAAACTGTGAGACAGTAAATTCCTGTTGGTTAAGCTAACCAGTCTGTGGTATTTGCTATAGCCATCCTAATAAACTAAGACATATTACATATTATATTAAAATACATGATACAGACTTCTGGTTTCTGCTCAGAGATTTCCAGAAAGCTGGAAAAAGCATTACTCCCGCCCTTAGCAACAAGAAAAAAGACTGGACAAACTTCAGTTTCTTGACTTTCCTAGAACTCGTTGGAGAACTGAGATGGGTAACAAGAAATCTGGGAGAAACAGGTTCCTGTAGGGAGAATAAGAAGTGAGGATGGCTTACAGGGGGCATGCTGGAAGCCACAGAAGTCAGAAATTTCAGCTAGGAAACTAAAGAATAAAATAAATATCTATCAGTTCGTACTGATAATAAATGACTAAATAAATAAATGGGGGAAAAGGAACAGCTTTTCTTTACAGAAGAATTCCAATTAGTAAATGTAGAGGGAATGAGGATATAGTAAATCACCATTATAACACCACAGTAATTGTTGCAGGCAAGATTCACTGATTAATGCTAAAATTATAGACTATACTTTAAGGAAACAACAGGACATTTACATAGCCTCAAAGTATTTACCCCAAGATATTTATTAATTACTGTGGTGTGTTTTTGGTTTTGATTTTGTTTTTCACTGTGGTGATTTTAACATATGCCCATAAATTCTTTGATACTCTGCCCTCGAGGAAATGATTTATTCCCATCCCCTTGAGTGTGGACTATACTTAGTAACTCCCTTCTAAACACTAGAGTATGAAAAAGATAATATAGTAACTTACAATGGAAAAATCTGGAAGAAACCACCTTAACCAAATGATCAAAACTAATGATACCAGTAAACAGTCATGTATATAGCATGTACCCTCTGATATAATGTACAAGAGGTACTTCATCTCTGTGGTATCCTTGCCAAAACTTCATAACTCCAGCCTAATCATGAGAAAACACCAGACAAACCCAAATTGAGGGACATTCTAAAAAACATATGATGAATACTCTTCAAAACTATCAAGGTCATAAAAGATATGGAAAAACCAAGAAACTCTCGTAGATTGGAGGAGATAAGAAAACATGACGACTAAATGCACTGTGGTATCCTAGAGAGGATTCTTGAAGAGAAAAAGTGGTAAAATCCAAATAAGGTCTGTAGTTTAGGTAATAGCATGGATCAAAGTTAATTTCTACTTTTGAGAAATGTACCATGTTCTGTAAAATGTTCAAATTGGGGGAAGCAAGATGAAGGTATACAGAAAATTTCTGTATTATTTTTACAACTTTTATGAATCTAAAATTATTTCACACTAAAAAGTTTAATAAATATATGAGAGAGAAGAGAAAGAATGTCAATTTGTATGTGTAAATTCTGATGTGGGTTTAAAACCAGTCCCTCTATTCAGTGGAATGGCTTTGCAATTCTATTCCATAAGGCTTTATGTATTCACCTTTTGCTAAAGAGCAAGAACTTGACCACAAAAAGACTCCTGTGGAGAAGAATTGCAGAAATTTTTAATTTTCTAATTTAATTCCTCTGTGGTCAGAAAACGTACCCTTCAACATTTTTTTTTTTTATTGACATATTTTCTTGAGTCAGTGATGATGTTTCCCCATGTACTTGCAAAGAATTTGTTCTGCGGTTATTGAGTGTAATGTTCTATAAATGGAAATTCTATCAAGGAGTTTAATAGTGTTACTCAGATCATCTAAGACTTAAATGATTTTCTTCCTATGTGTCCTATCAATTACAGAGAGAGGGGTGCTACAATTTCTAAGACAACTGTAGATTTGTCTATTTCTCCCCCTAGTTCTGTAAATTTCTGCTTCATGTGTTTTGAATCTTTTTTTAAGGTGCAAATGCATTTATAATTGGCTTGTGTTTCTGATGTATTGAACCTTTTATAATTATGAAAGCTCTCTCTCTCTATTGATTTTGAGATATAAATTGAGGGCCATTTTATCTGATATTAAGATAGCCACATTAGCATTTTTATGCTTATTATTTGCCTGGTATATCTTTTTCCACCTCTTTTCTTTCAATTCCAACATCTGTATCATTATATTTAAAATATCTCTCTTTTTTTTTTAAACATTTTTATTTTTATTTTTTATTTATTTATTTTTAAAGATTTATTTATTTATTTATTTATCCCCCACTTGCTGCTT
>JAQZBX010067820.1:0-15866 GCA_029593785.1 Cabassous unicinctus
CCAGCATTCCACGTGGGCCAGGACTCCTGTGTGAGCCAGCTCTCCTGTGGGGGCCAACACTCCTGCATGGGCCAGGTCTCTGCTTGGGCCTGCTCACTGCACAGACCAGCTTGCCTTCACCAGGAGGCCCCGGGAATCGAGCCCTGGACCTCTTACATGGTAGACAGGAGCCCAATTGCTTGAGCCACATCCACTTCCTAGACACTGATTTTAAGACATCACAACCTAGTACAAGACTGATTTTTAAAATGAACATACTAAGAAAAGAATACTTATCTTTAAATTATTAGGTATTGTATTCTAAGCCCAGTCACTATAGTAATCTTATTTATTTTATTCAAGTTTTTACAATATATGGATTTGGAGTCTGCTTAAATTACCAATAAGATCCACAAAATTGAGAGAAGTATTAGAAACTTCCATTAAGATGTTGATTTTTCCTCATCAATTTTCTTTCCTCAATATTTGGCTCATGCATTCTAAACAGTTGTATCACGTGCACACAAATTTTAAATTATCTTCCTTGTGTAATTTATTATATATGTCGAACACACTTATATCTAATAGTTTTTGCTTCAAAATATATTTTATCTAATATTAGCACAGCCATTTACTGTTCTTTTATGTGGTATTTTTCTACTGTTTTTTGTTTAATACCCTTTAATTTGCTTTCAATCATTACATGCCTTTTTATTGCAATTATATCTCTTTGGCTCATGGTTGCAGAGGTAGAAGGTTTTCTTCCTCCCGGAGTCTGTATCTTCTGGCTGGCCGACAACCTTGGGAGTCTTTGACTTTCTGACCCATGGCAATGCACATATCAGTATCTTCTCCTTTCTTTTCTGGATTCTAGGTTCCAGGTGCTTCCCATGGCTTCTATCTGACTTTCACTAGCTTATAAAGGACTCCAGTAATACGGATTAATGCCCAACTTGGTTTAGTTGGGCCATGCCTTAACTGAACTAATATCTAGAAGAGATCTTATTTACCATGGGTCCATACCCACCAGACTGCAGACTGATATCAAGAATGTGTCCAAATTGGAGTACACAATTCAATCCATATCACCAAGTATGCTCTGGCAATGAAGAAGCTTTACGTTTTCTTTCCTATGACCCTCTAACTTATATAAGCTTGCAACTAATAGCTACTCAGTCAATAGTCTTAAGAGCCTTGCTGAGTGAGGAGCACATCCTCCGTAAACATAAGCATAGAATATAGAGCTCTCTATACCTCCTTTGTGGTACATCCCAAGTCCAAAGTACTTCCACCCAACTTCAAAAGCTATTCCCTTGGAAAATTTTATTTAAAACCATTTACCTACAGATCTCTGAATCTGATGAATCAACTAATAAATTGTGGGTCCTGGAGTCTGGGTTGAGTCAGGTCTGTCACACATGAATAAAGGTATCATGTAAGCCTGCATGACAGTCTGTTCAATAGGGTGTAAAGAATATGAGAAAATAGGTATATTTATGGAAGGAAAGTGCAAAATACTGTGTCAAGCAAAATACCCATTTTAAATGAGCAATATACACTTTAGCAGTTTATTCATTCCCTCTCCAACACACAAAGTTTTTGCTCAGTGAAACCCTCACATGCCTTCCCTCTGAGCCGCCCTCTTCCTTTTCATCTCTTGCTCTCCATTAGCTGTATCTCTCCCAGGATGGTGGCACAGCTCTGACCAGACTGCACCAATGGCTCCGCAAGCTCCAACGTCCTTCAGGTTGCAGCTCCTTCCCCTACTGTGAGGCAGTTCTCCATTCAGCGCCGCTGAATGGGATAAAGCAATATTCTTTGGCAGGAACCGTAGGGCACTCACTGTCAACTCATGAATTCACGTCAGGGAAGACTGGCATTTTTTGAAATTCTCTAAACAAATGAAGAGACTAGCTGCATTTGCATGCAGAACATATTCAGTCCAGACAACTGTTAGCTTTCCTCCAAGATTCAAGACCTGTGACTCTGGCATCTTGTACATTAGTTTCTTGTCACTTTTCTTCTTCTGTGTCCTATCTCTTACTTAGTCTACTGGCTGCAGTCAACTAAATTTTGTTGGCCTATGAAGCTGCTTTTCGAAAATTGGCAGCCATTTAGAGAGATATTTGGTGATGAACTTGTACCAGGGATATACTCTAAGAAAATCACTCCAGGAGAGCATTCAGTAAAACAGAGGTCTGTGTTAGAAAGGCTCCATTAGGTCAAGAATGCTGGCTACCCCAGTGATATTTTAGGCTCCTGTGTGGTTTCATTCCTGCTGTTAAAGGTTTCAGGGATAGGCTTCAGTTAATACAGTACCGTGAAAAACATTCAGAAAAGTGCAGATCTGCGTTGCATATAAAAGCATATGCAGTGACTTCTTACAAGAATGGGTAATTAGACACAGCTTCATTCTCTGGTTACACACTGGGTCTCTAAGCTACTCTATAGAGCAAACTAGTAAATTAGCATAAACCTAATAACCCCAAACCAAGATAAAATTAGCAAGGATTTAAGAGATTTTTTTTTTCTGACAGGGAAATGATCAAATTTATGCTAAGTTTAGTCAATTGCAATAATAACCATAGTCAGAGAAAAGTTCACTTAAAATACAGTGACCTGATAAGATATTTATAAGAAGAATTATAGATCCAAGAGAAGAAAAAATATCAAGTAGAAATAAGTTCCAGAGCATCTATGTCCTTGGTTTCATACCAATGATGAAATGTTATTAAGTATAATCAGATATTCTGTTTAGGATTTTTACTGAAATTACTTTATTTGCTTCAAATATTTTTATGAGTTGTAATTATTCAACCTACTTTCTAATCTTAACATCAATATTTCTTAAATGCTTATTTCACAGGTAACTCATAAATATTTTACTGAGTATGCTGTACATATTTACAGAAGCACATTAGGCACTCTGGAAAGAGAATGAAGAATAGGCCATAATTTCTAATGCTAAGGAGAATAAGCATTATATTATTTGCAATAGAAGAGAGGAGCACACCATGCATGGCCAAAACCATAAGAGTAATTATTTGGAGGGACCTGCTAAATTTGGAATTTCTGACACGTAGAAGCTCAACATCAGGATATCAGGAAATCTAGAAAAGATGATAAGAGTCATAAAAATTAAGTTCAAGGCCATCTTCCAAATATTTATAGTAAACAATATATAAGAAAAGTATATTACATGGTATTGTCCTTTTAATGGTAGTTAACTGGTGGGGAAGTCAATAAGAAAATGGAACACTTAGGAAATCTAAAATCAAGGATCAGATGGGAATGAAGTTAAGTCTAGTAGGAAAATTAGAACTGGAATAAGTTCTACATAAAAGAAAGACCAGTTCAGATGAAGTGTAAAAGAGTTCAGCCTTGCTACATATAAATTATTACCTTTCTCATAAAACTTTTTCATTCTAATAAGGTATAAAATAAGAATTGGTTTTAAGCTTTAATGCATGCTGTGCTGCTGAGCATATATTTGGCCAGTTCTGGTCTCTGCTCACATTTGCTGCTGCGTTGACTGAGGGATGGCTAGACTAGGAAGAGGCAGCATGGCTCTGCTCCACGTGGGCTCCCAGCCTCCAGCAGACTAGCCGGGCTTGTTTACAGCTGGCTGGGAAGGATTCCAAGAGAGCCAGTGAAATTGTCAAGATTCCTTGAAGCCTAGACTCCAAACTAGCACACCATCATTCCCCCTCTACAAGATTGGCTAAAAGAAGTCATGAGACCCACACAAATTCAAGGGGAGGGGAAGTAGACTCTTGTTTTTCATGGGAAAAATTGTAGAGTTACAGATGCCAAAGGTAAGGATAAAGGGAGAAATAAAAGATTGCAATCATTTTTGCAATCTAGCACAACTCCTGATCCTGTGGTTCTTTCTCATGCATTGAAAAATGTTCCTGCGAATCACTGTTTGCATCAATTCCACTCTGACCATCCATCATTCTGGCTGACTTTAGTATCTACATGTGACACTCTAGCTTCTCAGGTTCTTAACCTTTTCATCACCAAAGAACTTCATCTCCATACCACTTTGTCATTTTTTGCCTCACCTACATGCCAGAACTTTCTTCATTGGAACAGATCTACTTGGGAAATATTAGAAGTAAAACACCCCACTTCCTAACACAATTACAATCATTTTGGCACTCATGTGACCTGTGCCTGATTCATTGACAATATTGTCACTTCTAGACCTTTGACCCTTCTCCCTATGTATTGTTTCCCTTCCAAATAACTTCATGTATTACTTAGACTTTGTGATACAGCAATTTAATCAATCTCATGCCCATATCGTCTACTTCTTTCAAAAATAAATCTCAGTAATTGTGCTGTTTAGGGACCATTCTTAAAGAATGAGAAATGACTGCAAATAAATCCAATACCAGTAGGACTTCAGAAACAAAAGTGACCCTGCAAAGCTACACATCTAAAACCAGGACTTGATCAGATTTAGCCCTGGCTTGCTTTGCAGTTCACATCTTTTGACCTGTGCTACTGCAGTTACTATTGTTCTCAAGTATATGGAGTCCTTGTATGTGTTCCTTGTTTACCGTGGTATTTTAGCAAGGACATTAGTGAAGCAAAGGGAGACTGAACATATTTGAAAAGGAACTTTAAAAAGAAGTTTTTTTTTCCCCTATGAGCTTCTGGCACATGAACTTGAAACTGTGCTAGGAAAATCTGATGGTTTCCACTCCACCCTTCTAAGCCTCCCACCATCCAGATCCAGTCTCACCTGCCTGGAGAGGGCTGGAAGAACACAGCAAATCCTTGGATATCTTCCTGAGCCAGCAGTTATTTTCACATCTCAGAAAGAGAGGAACAAAACACTAACAACCTATAAAAAAAACGTAAACGCTGAAAATGAGTTGCTAGTCATTGAGGCCAAATGTTAAAATGTGGCATTTGTTAAAGAGGGACAGAATGAACACCCAAGTTATATTACTCCAAACTGAATATGTTGAAATCTTCTGATTGGTGAAATTTTCCTATTATACAAGCATAAAACCCCCTTGTAGGGGACTTCTTTGTCTGTCCCCCTCCCTCTCCACTAACTGCTATCAGGTGGTCATTTCACTTTAAACAATAAACACACTATTCTCTTTCCTCAATCTTCACTGTTTTTTCCCCAATATTTTTGAAAACAAAATATTTAGAGCAGGTTTGGCAGTTTGAGATTATTTTATGATCCCAAAAAGAGAAAGATTATGTTTTTATCCTAATCTATTCCTCTGGATGTGATACCCTTTGATTGCATTAAGTTCTGTTGAGAGGCCTTTGATTAGATTACTTGTTAAGAGTACTATAGGGCATTTTATTGGACTATGTAAGAAAGGTGGGTCTCAGGTTGACTCCCTGTCCCCTTGCTGGGTCTGATATAAATGAACACTCCCTCAGATAACAGCTCTGTCATTTTTGATCCTGCCATGTGACAGAAAGGCTCCTACAGCTGAGGCCCCGGGGAGATAGATGAGCCATTTGCCTGATAGCTTATAGCTGAAATTGAGAAGAGAGCCTAACAGCAGAGACTGATATAGGAGGGCCGGAAAGAAGCTCTACACCAGGAGAGAGAGGACTCCAGGGTCATTTAAGCATGAAGCACTAAGAGGAAAGGGTGAACCCAGAAGGGACAACAGAAACCTGGGCAGAGATCGGGAACCATCTTGCTTCACCACGTGGCAACATGCCAGGATCAACAGTAGCTGACTATGGTGAGAAAGCATCTCTGATGGTACCTCGGTTTGGACTTTTCATGGCCTTGGAACATAAAGTTTTACCCCAAATAAGTACCCTTTATAAAAGCCAACAGATATCTGGTGCTTTGCATCAGCAGCCCTTTGGCAAAAGACAGCAGGGGAAGAAACAAACATAGGCTTACGACAATTGTTTCTTCATCTCACAGAGCTAATAAACCTGTACTAGAACTTGAACACAGGTCTTGCAGAACATTAGCATTCTCTCCCCTATACTACAAGGACAGAATGAATACAGTTATATACCATTTTTCAATATACATTTTCTTTTACTTGTTTTCCTTGCTAATAGGTGGACATCTATGCATCATAGTCTAAAACAAACCAAAACAACAAATAAAATAAAACAAAGCTAGTTTTTTCTCCCACTCTATTGCCTTCTTCACTTTGCTAGTTGCTACCTTTTAATTTACGCATTTTTGCTCAGACTCTGAAACAGAGATAACTTAAAGGAAAGCAATCAATCGTGAATGATACTCCATCATCCTTTGATGACAGCCTTATTGAAGGGTCAGTGACCAAATGGGCAGAAATAGATACTTGTTAAATTAATTATAAGATGGCTGACCAATGAGTCTCCAATAAAGAAAAAAAGGAAGAGTTTTACAGACAATCAGTAGCTTAGAAATAGGCTGCAATATAAACCTTTGTGTTGGAATTAGCTATTTTAAAACTGACATGGAGATGTGGTATCTTTTAAGAGAAATATTTGAATCCTTCAATGCTAACCATGTCTACATTATACATATTTAAAATTTAGGTGTTAACATGCATAAGAATCTTATGGGTAAAAAGATTTTGAAAGCAAGTTCTCAAAAGAAGCATGGATATAGGCTCTAATAAACTTTGACAGGAAACTAGTACTTGACTTGGAAATAATGCCTCATACAACCTCAAGCCTGGGGCAAAGAAGGGAATTTTCCACTGGCAGAAGCATGTTTAAAAATTCTATCCTTTCTATGCACCTTCATCACTCCAAACTCAATCTCCACTTCAGCAATAGCAGCTATATTAGCAAGTATAAAAACGTGAATTTGAATCATAATTTAAAATATCAGGTAGTTGCAGAAAGCAAGCAGCTCACTTCTTCAACGCCAGCAGATGAATCGCTTGCCAGTCTGCGATGACAAAGTCTTACATAATGAAGTTACCTGATCAAGTGAGCAACTGTCCCATCATAATTAGAGGTCACAGTACTGTGCTATAACCATCCATTCTCAAGGCAGGAGGATTTTAGAGAGCAGGTACACCAAGGAAGGTGGGTATCTTGGTGGCCAGCTTAGAGTTCTGCCTATAACAAATATATTCGTATTTTTGCCTGTGAAATTCTGGAAGTTCTCTTGTTTCCCACAGTCAGTACAGTTTTATCAAGTCATCTTTTCAGCCTACCATTTAGTTGATCCTTTTAACCTAAAAACTCACCTCTACTCTAGTTCAAAATTTTTTTCTTCTGTGATATCATCAATTATTTTTTTTCTCTCTTCACTCTATTTGTTCCTTCTGGTTACCCTCATGGAAATGTCTTGACCCTCCTGAATCTAACCTTCATGCCTCTTAAGTTCTTTTATGTAATTTTTTTATGTTCAAGAAGAATTTCTCAAGTTAGGTAAAGTATTTTCTTAATTTTCACTCAGGTTTTAATTAGAATGGTTTTAATATTCTCTCTTATGAGCTCTTCTTTCTAACACTTGTTTAATCAGTTATAAAAGGGGTGTAACAGTCTGCCAAAGGGCTGCTGATGCAAAGAACCAGAAATCTGTTGGCTTTTATAAAGGGTATGTATTTGGAGTGAAACTTACAGTTACAAGACCATAAAAAGTCCAACTTAAGATTGCTTTTTCACCAAAATCAGTTGCTGTGTGTTAAAGCAAGATGGTTGCTGATCTCTGGCTGGTCTCTGCCTCCCCTTCTGGGTTTCCTCTTCCTCTTGAGGCCCTGTGGGCCCAGCCTCTTGAGGCTTCATGCTTAAGTGAAGTCCTCTCTCCTGGCATAGGGCTTGTTTCTTTCCGGGCCTCCTATATCAGTCTCTGCTCTCTTCCCAAGGTCAGCTGTAAGCTATCAGGCAAAATAGTTCATCTCTCCCTGGGACTTTACCAGTTTGAGCCTTCTCCTTTCTGTTACATGGCAGTA
Organism: Cabassous unicinctus; assembly: GCA_029593785.1. Classification (NCBI taxonomy): domain Eukaryota; kingdom Metazoa; phylum Chordata; class Mammalia; order Cingulata; family Chlamyphoridae; genus Cabassous; species Cabassous unicinctus. The sequence goes on from JAQZBX010067820.1 coordinate 7,878, forward strand.
TCAATAATGACAGAGCTGGAAAGTGGATGTGACTCAAGCAGTTGGACGCCTGCCTACTACATGGGATGTCCCCGGTTTGGTTCCTGCTGCCTCTTAAAGAGGACGAGCAAGAGAGTGAGCTGACATGACAGGCTGGCATGGCGAGTTGATGCAACAAGATGACACAACAAGATGATGCAGCAAGATGATACAATGAAGAGACACAAAGAGGAGACACAATGAGAGACACAACAAGCAGGGGGCAGAGGTGGCTCAAGCAATTGGGTGCCTCCCTCCCACATGGTAGGTCCTGGTTCAGTTCCCAGTGCCTCCTAAAAAAAGAAGGCGAGCATACAACGAACAGACACAGGGAGCACAAACAACAAGGGGGACAGGAGAGAAAGAAAGAAAGAAAATAAATCTTTTTTAAAAAGATGACAGAGCTCTCTCTTCCTGTGTGTCTATCTCAGTCTGTCTGTCCATGTGAGTGTCCATTTATAGCAGACCCACCAACAGGGTGGGGACTCAAATTGAGTCACCCCTTACTGTCATGGTCGAATCAAAAAAGCCCTCAAAGCCATCTTAACAGGTAAGCTAATCAAAGACCCCTCAGCTGAATTTAATGTAATCAAAGGGTATCACACACAGAGGAATAATTAGTTTACAAACAACCTTTCTCTTTTGGGGATTCATAAGTAATCTCAAACTGCCACAAGGGGTATGTCATAATATTTAGAGATAACATGTTTAAATCTGTTAGCTCATGGCTTGCCACACAATAGGCTTCCAAAACTGTCTGTTATCAAAAAAATAGAGGCTTGCTTAAATAAGAGTATATAATCTTTATATACAGTTATGGAACACATACTTAATATGTTCCAGGCATTATTCTAATACTTGAGATCCAGAAGTGGATACAAGAAAAGTGGCTGTAGGCATTTTGCATTTGTACCAGCAATGAATGATTGTTCCTACTGTTCAGCATCCTAACCAGCACTTGGTAATGTATGGTTGGTTTTTGTTTTTGTTTTTAATTTTAGCCATTCTAATAGATGTTAGGTATTATCTCATTGGTTTAATTTGCAATCCCCTATTGACAAATGACTTTGATCACCTTTTCATATGTTTATTTGCCGGATATATATGTATTCTTTGGTGAAATGTCTGTTCAGATCTTTTATGAACTTTTAAATTGGGTTGTTTATATCTTATGCTGAATTTTAAGAGAATTTTGTATATTTTTGGATATAAGTCCTTTATTGGATATGTGTTTCGTAAATATTTTCTTCCAGTCTGTGGCTTGTCTTTTCATTCTCTTTTTTTAAAGATTTGTTTATTTGTTTATTTACTTTTATCCATTTTTAGCCCCCTGCCCCCTGTTTTTTGCTGTTTCTGTGTCCATTTGCTAGGCAATTCTCTGTGTCTATTTCCTGCCCTCTTTTCTTATCCTTCTCCTCCTGTCTTCACTGGGATTCGATCCTGGGAAACTCTGATGTGGGAGAGAGGCGTCCTACTGCCTGCACCACCTTAGTTCCTGGTTTTTCGGTGCGTCTTGTCTTGGCTGTCCCTTGTGTCACTCTCCTGTTATGTCATCATCTTGCTGTGTGGCTTGGCGGGGCCTAAGGGAGCACCCATGTATGGGGCCTGGGGGGCTCACCCACTTGCGGGGTCTGGTGGTGCACCCGAACACGGGGCCTGGCGGCATACCCACTCACTGGGCCTGGTGGCCAGCAAGCCTTCTATATTTTTCTTTATTTTTACTGGGAGGTCCCAGGGATGGAACCAAGTCCCCTCCATATGGAAGATGGAAGTCCAACCATTTGATCCACATCTGCCCCCCTTTTCATTCTCTTAACAGTGGTTTTTGCAGAGCAGAAGTTTTTAATTTTAATGAAGCCAACATCATTTTTTCTTTCTTTCATAGACTGTTCTTTCAATGTTGCAGCTAAAAATTCATTTCAAAACCTAATCACCTAGATTTTTCTCCTATTTTCTTCTAGAAGTTGTAGAGTTTTGTATTTTACATTTAGGTCTATGATCCATTGGGTTTATGTTTGTGAAAAGTGTGAGGTCTGTGCCCATATTCTTTTTGTTCTTGTTGTTGTTTTTGCATGTGAAGGTCCAGTTGTTCCAGCACCTTTGTGGGAAGATTATCCTTTCTCCATTGAATTGCCTTTGCTCTTTTGTCAAAGATCAGGTCAGTGTATTTGTGTGGGTCTGTGTCTGGGCTCTCTATTCTATTCCATTTATCTATTGGTCACTAATACCACACTGTCTTAATCACTGTGGGTTTATAGTAACTCTTGAAGCCAGGTAGCTTCTTTGGTCTCCTGACTGTTCTTCATCAATATTGTGTTGGCTCTTCTGGGTCTTATGCTTTTCCATATAAACTTAAAATTAGTTTGTCAATATCCATAAAGTAACTTGCTGATATTTTTTATTGAGATTGCTACGATTCTAGAGATCTAGAGATCAGTTGGGAATAATTTTCATCTAAACACTATTGAGTTTTCCTATCCAAGAACATGGATTCTCTCTCCATTTATTTAACCCCACTTTGATTTCATTCATCAGACATTTGCAGTTTTCCTCAAAGAGATTCTGTAAATATTTTGTTAGATTTTACCTAGTTTATTATTTTTTGGTGTTAATATAAACGATGTTAATTTTTTAGTTTCAAATTACAATTGTTTATTGCTGTTCTATAAGAAAGCAATTGACTTTTGTTTATTAACCTTAGATCCTGCAAACTTGCTGCAATTGCTTTTTTGTTTCAGGAGTTATTTGCATGATTCTTTGGGATTTCCTACATAGAAATCATGTTATCTGTAAACAAAATCAGTTTTACTTCTTCCTTTCTAGTCTATATACCTTTTATCCTTTCATTCTCTTTTTTTGGTCTTATTACGTGAGCTGAGACTTCCAGTATGATGTTAATTAGAAGTCATGAGAATAGATATCCTTGAAATAGACATTTAAAAGTAATCTAAGTCCACTTTCAAATAACACTATACCACCCCATGGGTAGTGCAGTATTCTTAGAACAAAATATTTTTGATTCCTCCCTCCGATCTCTTATTACATTATGTCACTCATTTCATTTATCCATAAGTTATAATCACACAATACATTGTTTCTATTATTTTAAACAAACTGTCATCTGTTAGATCAATTAAGAATCGGAAAATAACAGATTATACTTGCTTCTCTAATACTCTTCCTTTTTCCATGTAGATCTAAGTTTCTGACCTATATCATTTTCCTTCTCTCTGAAGAATTGCTTTAATATTTTCTTGAAAGGCAAATCCTCTCAATTTTTGTTTGACTGAGAAAGTCTTAATTTCTTTCTCATTTTTGAAGAATAATTTAGCTAGATACAGAATTCTATGTTAGTGTGTTTTTTGTCTTCCAACACTCTATTTTACTCCATGCTCTTCTTGCTTGCATGGTTTCTGGAGAGAAGTCCAATGTCCTTGTTCCTCTGTAGGTAAGGTCCCTCCACACACACATCTCTCTGGCTTCTGGCAAGATTTTCCTTCGTCTTTGATTTTCTGCAACATATGAGAGATGTCATTGCTCCATAAGCTCATCAATTCTTTTCACCTTTTTCAATTTTGTCAGTTGAATATCTATGAGAGAGCATCTCATTGTGTTTAATTTTCATGTCCCTGCTTACAAATAAAGTTGAGAAATTTTTCATGTTTGTTAGCCATTCTTTGTCCTCTGCACTGAAATGATCATGCTTTTATTATGTTGCTTATGTTTTTCTTATTGATTCATATATATTCTGTGTATGTTCCAATTACTCAACTGTTATGTTACATGGGTTGCAAATATCCTTCCAGTGTGTTCTAATTTATCTAGAAAAAATGAATATATGCACTCCAGAATAAGAATGCCATCTCTAGAAACCACCTAGTAAAACCACACATGTGCAAGATGTGAAAGGCACAAAAATGTGCATAGCAGCATTTTCCATATTGGAATATAATATATTGTTTGATATACAAACACCTGTATGTATATCAGCAATAGAATGGACAAAATAAATGTGGACTGTTCATACAGTTGAAAAGTATAAATAAATTAATTAATTAATAATGCCTTGGCCATTTAAACTGCAGACTCCAAATTAATGGCCTATTTCATTATTTTCTTCTATTTCCAAGAACTGGTATTCAAATATCACTTGTTGCTAAATTGAATTCATTCTAACAGCACTTTTGTTTCACATACACAAATTGGTTCTTAATCTGTGCATTTGCTTATAGTGAAACGTATAAGGAATAAATTGTTATTTCCCTCTGGGCAAAGGTTCATTTGCAAAACTGTAAAACGTAATTTGCTCCCAGAGTTCAGTAGAGTTTAATACATTCGTAGCTGGAAGGGACTCTAGTTTAATTAGCCTAAATCCCTCCTTCATATTTAAAAGAACTTAAGTCCAGTGGAATCAAGTTTTCCGAAATGGCTTAGTTTCCTTTACAATTCCTCCCAATACATTGTTAGGGTCTCAGGAAATCCATAAAACTTTCTCGCAGCTCTATTGCAATGACTTAGGAAATGCAGGCAATCAACCTCTGTTGTTTCCCACCTTAAACCAATCCTAAATCTTCTAACAGTGGTCTGCTGGAACTTCAATCTGGCCTGATATTTTGCCATTGAATACTTTTAATATCGATACTTCACTTGAAACAACTACCTGGTTTTAGTTATTTTTGTCCCTGGAATGCTGTATCTTGGATTTCTTTGGGTCTTATTCTCTGCCACTTTCATTACAGCTTTATGCCACCCCCTGAACTCAGCCCCAACTCACAAAACCCCAGGACCAAATCCTTGATCTGCCAAGAACAGAAGTTTGGACAGAAATGATTTAGTCAATGATTATACAGTTAATAAATAACAAAGTTGAACCTGGAACTCAAGTACTACAAGATCCCTACACAAAAGTGAGTTCTACGTCTTTATCTGGTTTCTCATTTCACGTAAATGCAATTTAGTAGGTTTCTATGGGTCAATATACTTGCAGTACCCAGCATAGTTTCATTGTCACTTTCCTCCTTAAATACTAATAAATACCATCTGATGAACAGCACACTTTAGGGGCTAAATACGAATTAGATTACAGTGTTGGATTTCCTTTCCATCTGGTTCCTACTATCACACATAGCTCTACTAAGCTTCTCCCTGTAGCCTACACTTCTCAACCACACTGGCTTCCTTTATCCTCAAAAACAGCCGGCAGCCTCCATCTCAGGGCGTTTGCACTTGCTTGCCTCTCTGCTTGGACTTCTGCACCAGGTATACAGTTGGCTCACTCCCCTCAGTCCTTTCGTTTTGAACTTAAATATCACCTTATAAGTGAGTCCTGTTCCAATGATCCCATTTAAGAGAACCACCTCTTTTTCTCCTTGACACTTGCTGTCTTCCTTCCCCACTATATTTTTTCTCCACGGAAATTTTCATCATCTGACAGTTTGTATTTTAATTGTTTGTTGATTATCTTTCTCTACCACCAGAATCATAAGTTCCACAGAGAAAAATTCCCGGAGGGCAAGGGTTTTTATCTGCTTTCCATATGACTGTATCTCCAGTGCTGAGAACATAGGATTTGCTCAATATGTATTTGATGAAAGGGAAGAAGGAAGCAAGAGGGAACACAGTAAGTGAAAGTCAATATAGCTTCATAATTACTTGCTATCCAGAACCATAAAGCTGTCTGCCACTATTTGTTGAGAGCCTGACACACATTTCACACCTTGTCACATACTATTTTATTAAATGTTTTGAAATGCCATAACTTAGTCAATTAATTGACTTTGTTAAATGGAAAAGAGGGCAGAAGTAAAGATAAAAGTTCAAAATAACCTGTTTATTTTTTCCATATTTTCATCCCTTTTATTTCTTTGTATTTCTTTCTTCCTTCATGTGTCTCCTTTCTCCTTTTTCAGTTTTGTGCCACCTCCTCCTTTTGCCCTTTCCCCTCTGTTGTTATGGCTAAATGCACCTGTAGTACAAAACCACAGTAAGGAGCAGAGACTATTGAGGGTCAATGAGCCACGTAATAGCTGTAGTTAATCTAGCTTGGGGAGATCCTAAGGAGAAAGGAGGTCTTGCATTGAAATTGGATAGAGTATTCTGTAAACTGAGTACTTCAATAAGCACTTAATTTAAACTAAACAAGATAGTGTGTATTATATAGCTATCAGTTGCTTAGAAACACCTGCTGATGAATAAGCATCGTAATCAATTATAAAAAGATGAGACTGGGTCTCAATTAAATTTCCTTTCCTTTCCTTTCCTTCCCTTCCCTTCCCTTCCTTTCTTTCCTTCTTTCTTCCCTCCCTTCCCTCCTTCCTTCCTTCCTTCCCTCTCTCCTTCTCTCCTTCTCATTATTTCTTTTGTGATTACTGTTTCCCAATCTAAAATATATTGCTTTCAAAAATTAGGCAGGGTAAATGAGAAAAACAGAATAGATTCAGTGAGAAAAGAAAAGGATCTTTTTACCTTTTAATGTTTGGTGGTCTGCTTGCCAATTTGCACGTTAAACTGATGTTTATCATGGAGTCAGGAATGATACCTTGGGAGATCATTTGTTGATCCTCCTGCCTCCAAGCAGAAACACACAATCAGATTTCCAATCATTTTGAAGCTAGAATCCCATACGGCATAAATCCAGGGTCTCTTGAAATGAAGCACAGAGGAATATAACGTGAGATGTTGGTCATGCCTTGGGACTATCCTTAACTTTAAATTAGAGCTTCTAGACTGGAGTGAGAAGGAAAAGTAGGGAATAAAAACCCAGAAACCATAGTTCTCAGCATAAACCAAAATCTGAACCAGTTGTTTGCTACAGGCAAGAATGAATCTGTAGACCAAAATCTATTTTTGGATGCAATATTAAGAATTATAGCATAAATTATAAACCAATAGTCCTCTATCTCTTTAAATTTTCATTTAAAATATTTTAATGACATATTTTCACCTGAATTCATTGTCTTGTTTCAAGTGTTTAATGACCTCCCTGAAATTGCATGTAAAGTTTTACATAAATATGTGCGTTATGCTTTCCTATACGGTAGGTAAACACTATAATATTTTGGTTGTTTGTGACCCCCAAATGATAAAGAACTACTGCTCTGTAACCTTTTGGCACAATAATATGAGAAAAAATGACTAACTTTCCACTCATTAGTATCTTTTATTTGGCAGGAATCAAAGGGCTGTCTAAGTTCTTTTAGTTACAAGAAACAGAAGCCCATATGACCTAGCTAAAGTAGACAAAGGATATGTATTACTTAGGGTTCCAACTGACAAACAACAGAAAGAGAATCAAATTATTTTAACAGAAAATTAATTTATTGGATGGAAATCATGCAGTTCCCAGAATTGACTGGAAGGGTCAAGAACTACATTTAAAAATATAGGAAGCAACTAAGGCAAGCCAGTGGACCAAAGTCAAAATTAAGACATGAAATGGGTCTGGTTAGGGCCTTCTGTGTCCAGCACACAGCACTGGGTGGCATGGCAGCACTGTCGGCATACGGGCATCACCAATGCCGCAAAAACTGAAAAGTGTCTCCAATATTTAGCAGCTTAATTCATAGAAAAATCAGCCTGTATGTTATTTTGCTCATTGACAGAAGCCAAAATACTGCTCACCAATATTCTATACAATACCTTTTTTCATAATTGAAAATTGAGCTTTAAATCCCTTTTTCCCCAAACTTAAAAAAAGATGATTTTTCCCATGTATTTTGGATTTTCTCAAAATTCAGACAATAAATAAATACCTTTAAGTAGAAAACAGTAGCAGTCCAAAGCAACTATTCCTCAAATACATAAAGCTTTATTCCTACAATTAGAGAGGCAAAATTTCCATTATATAAATTAATGAAGTACTAGTCATCATGTACATCAATTCTATAAAACCATTCTCCACTTAGAGCTAAAATTGAGAATAAAATCAAACTCAAATCAAATTTTCATGGAAAACAAATTTTACTTAAAGAT
>JAQZBX010067821.1:0-15864 GCA_029593785.1 Cabassous unicinctus
GGGCAGGGAGGGGAAAAGCAGTTGTAATACCGGTGCTTTTTCAGGACTTGGGAATTATCCTGATTTACATTGCAATGACAGATATAGGGCATTTTACATCAGCATATAACATGCAGAACTGTGTGGAAGAGAGTGGGGTCTACAGTGTGAACTATGCTTAGTGGCAAAGCCCCATGATGTGTATATCCATTGCAGGTGATGTGCCACACTAATGAAAGGGTTTATGTTTATGTGGGATGTTATGGGAGGTATGGGAGGTGGGGAAAATGGAAATCCCTGTAATTTTTGTGTAACATTTATGTAATCTAAGCATCTTTTAAAATATAAAAAAAAAGATAAAAAAGCTATTAAAGTCTATGTATTAGCAATATAAATAAATAAATTAATTAATTAAACTGATAAAAGGACAAAGAAAATCAGTTGACTACGTTTGTTTAGGTTTATTTCTGGTCTTTCCATTTCCTTAGAACTTTGATTTCTTTTATCAGAATTTTGTAGATTTCACATGTAGATGCTGTATATATATAAATTTATACCTTTGTGATTTAATTCCAGTGCTACTATAAATATTATTGTTTTCAATAGAAAAATGCAGTTGTTCACTGCTGGAATACAGGAAATCAATTCACTTTTGTATATTACTTCTGTAATCAGGTAACATTCAATACTTTATCAGTCTGCAGTCTTTTCATTGTTTGTTGATATTTTATGATATTCTACATATACAATGATGTAATTTGTGAATGAAAATCTTTTCATTTCTTACTGCCAATCTTTATAGCTTTTATTTTCTTTCTTGTCTCATTGTATTACTTAGGACCTCCATTATAATTTGAATAATAATGGTGAGAGAAGACATCATTGCCTTGTTCCCAGTTTTAGGGAATAAATACCCAATATCCAGTATCTCACCTATAATAGGTTGTGAGATGTAGGTTTTTTAAAACAAAATTAAAGAAAATACCCCAATACATAGTTTTCTGAGAATTTTTGTCATAGATGTATGTTGGATATTATCACATCACATACTTTTTCTGCATCAATTAATATTACCATATAATTTTTCTTTTTTACTCTAATGGTGTGATGTATTACATTATTTATTTTCAAATGTTAATGCAGCTTAATGTTAATGGAATAAATCTCTCTTGATCTTGGTATGTAATTAATTTTATACATTGTTTGAGTTGATTTACTAATATTTTGCTGAGGATTTTTACACCTATGTTCATGAGATATTGACCTGTAGATTGCCTTGCTTGTATTTAGTCTGGTATTGATAGTGGATGGACTCCTAGAGTGAATTAATAAGTGTTATCTCTTCTTCTGTTTTCTGGAAAAAATTGTGAAGAATTGCAATCATTTGAATTTTGGATAGTTGACTCCTTCAAGGAATTGATCAATTTCTTCTAAGTTATTAAATTTATGGGCATATCAATATTTGTTAATAGTATTCTTTTATTATTCTTTTAATGCCCATAGGATCAGTAGTCATTCAGTAGTCATGACCCTTCTTTCTCTTTAATCCCTCAAATTCATAATTTGTGTCTCTTACCTATTTCCTTTTTTACCCTGGCTAGAGGTTTATCAATTTTATTAATGAACAAATAACATCTTCTTTTTTCACTGTTTTCTCTATTGTTGTCCTGTTTTCAATTTCATTGATTTCTGATTTAATTTTTACTATTTATTTAATTTTCTTATTTTAGATTTAAATTTGCTCTTCTTTTTCTAGTTTCCTCTAGAGGAATCTTAGATTATTTATTTTAGATCTTTCTTCTTTTCTAACATGTGGATTCATTGTTATAAATTTCCTCTAAACAATGCTTTCACTACATCCCACATATTTTTCAAAGATTTATTTTATTTATTTATTTATTTATCCCCTCCTTGCTGCTTGTGCTCGTTGTGTCCATTTGCTGTGCGTTTTTCTGTGTCTGCTTGTCTCCCTTTGTTGCGTCATCTTGCTGCGCCAGCCACATGGGCCATCAGCTCATCATGCCATGGGGCCGTCAGCTCACTGTGCCACGCGGGCCAGCTTGCCTTCACCAGAGGGCCCCAGGAATCGAATCTGGGGCCTCCCTTATGATAAATGGAAGCCCAACCACTTGAGCCATATCCGCTTCCCATACATCCTACACTTTTTGACAAGTTGTAGTTTCATTTTCATTTACCTCAATATATTTTAAATAGGCTCCTCTTATCTATTCTTGTACCCATCTCCCTCAACAATTGGAAACCATAGACCATTTTACTGTCTTTATAGTTTTGCCTTTTGAAGGTCATATAATTGGAATTATATAATGTGTGGCTTTTTCAAACTGGCTTCTTCCACTTAGCAAATAAGCATGTAAGATTCTTTCCTGTCTTTTGATAGGTTGATAGTTCAATTCTTTTTATTGCTGAAGAGTACTCTATTTTGACATTGTACTAGACTTTGTTAATCCATTAACCTATTGAAGACATCCTGTTTGCTTCTGCTTTTTTTTGCAATTATAATTAAAGCTGCTAGAAACACTTGTATGTAAGTTCTTGTGTGTATATAAATTTTCATCCCATTTTGGTAAATACTTAGGAATGTGATTGATAGATCATATGGTAAGCCTATGATTAGCTTTGTAAAAACTGCCAGACTGCCTTCCAACTGGCCGAACCATTTTGTATTTCCCCAGCAATGAATGTGTGCTCTTGTTGCTTCACATCCTTGCCAGTATTTGGTGTGGTCAATATTTTGGATATTAGCCATTATAATAAATGTGTAGTGGTATCTCATTGGTTTAATTTGCAATTCCCTAATGACATATGATGTTGAACATCTTTATATATTCTTATTTGCCACTTAGATTTCTTCTTTGGTAAAGTATCTCTTCAGACCTTTATTTTTCAATTTTAATTGGTTGTTTGTTTTCTTATTGTTGAGTTTTAAATGTTCTTTGCATATTTTGAGTTGAAGTCCTTTATCAGATGCATGTTTTGAAAATATTTTCTTCTGGTCTGTTGCTTGATTTTTTCATTCTTTTAACAATGTGTTTTACAGGGTAGAAGATTTTAACTGTCATGAAGACCAACTTGTCAATATTTTCTTTCAAATATGGTGTTTTGCTGATGTATCTATAAAGTCCTCATAAAACCCAAAGTTACCAAAGTTTTCTCATATTATCTTCTAGAAGTTGTATAGTTTTGAATGTTTCATTTAAGTCTATGATCCATTTTGAGTTAATTTTTGTGAAAGGTTTAAGGTTTTTACCTCAATTCCCTTTTTTGTATGTGGTTTTCTAGCTTTTCCAGCACCATTTTTAAAAAAAGACTTTCAATTCTTCATTGAATTATCTTTGTTCCTTTGCCAAATATCAATTGACTATATTGGTGGGGGGTTGTTCTTAGGCTTTCTGTTCTGTTTTATTAATATTTTCCTGTTTTTCACCAATACCACATTTTCTTGATAGTAGATTGATAGTAAGTCATGAAGTTAGATAGTGTCTGTCCTCAGATTTTGTTCTTTTTCAGGATTGTGTTGGCTCTTCTTGTGATTCTGTTTCTTTTGCCTTTCCATATTAATTTTAAAATCATTTTTATATACACAAAATAACTTGCTGGGATTTTTATTGGGATATCATTGAATCTATAGTCAAGCTGAGAAGAATTGACATCCTAATAATATTGTCTTCCTATCCATGAATATGGAATATCCCTCCATTTATTTAGATCTTCTTTGTTTTCCTTCATCATAATTTTTTACATTTGCTCATATAGATCTTGCATATTTTTAAATTTTATACCTAAGTATTTCATTGTTTTTGTTGCTAATATAAATGGTGTTATATTTTTAATTTCTAATTCCAGTTGTTGTTTTTGTTTTTGCTGGTATAGAGGAAAGCAATTGACCTTTGTATATTAATCTTGTATCCTGCTATCTTGGTATAATTGCTTATTAGTTCCAGGAAGTTTTTCAAATCTTTGTGATTTTTCACACAGTCAATTACAATATCTGAGAACAAAAACTGGTTTATTTCTTCCTTCCATTTTGTACATCTTTTATTTCCTTTTCCTGTTTTATTACCTTAGCTAAGATTCCAGTACAATATTGAATAGGAGTGCTGAGATAGGACATCCTTGTTTCTTCCCAATCTTAGGGTGAAAGAATTTAGTTTCTCATCATTAAGTATGATGTTAGCAATAGGTTTTTGTATATGTACTTTTTCAAGTTGTAGAAGTTCTCTTTTATTCTTTGTATGCTGAGCGTTTTTATAATGGGTATTGGATTTTGTCCTATACTCTTTCAGCATCTGTTGATATAATGATATGATTTTCTTCTGTTGCCTATTTATGTGATGAATTACATTCATTGATTTTGAAATGTTGAAGCTCCCTTGCACAATTGGAATAAATCTCACTTGGTCATGGGGTGTAATAGTTTTTACACATTATTGTATTTGATTTGCAAATATTTTGTAGAAGATTGTTACAACCCAACTCCTGAAGGGCACGAGTTGGTGTAGCTATGAGACCAAATAATGCACCTGGCACTTAGGCATAAGCTTTATGGGGACTGACAAACAGGAGACAGTCTCCAATGGTGACCAATCAGAGAATGAAGATAGCATTCACCAAAAAGATGAGAAAATGAGAGGTGATATAAGGGATTTCAGAACAAGGACATTCCATAGAGTATGAGAACAGAGTTTATGCTAGGGTCATGTGAAGCATACACATAACTCTGGTGATGTTTTCACTACACTTGTAGGAAGGACATTTACCAAGGGCATTTGCTATTTTGGGAAGATTATAGATTACAATACCATCAATGCATTCTCTCCCCTCTGGGGGGGTTGTTAACTTTTAACTTATGTCTAGGTCATGCAGGCAGCTACATGCTGAGGGCTTGGCTGTGGTCCCTCAGTCCCCACAATCCACCCCCACATAGCAGCTTACATTAACCATAAGACAGCATCGCATCCACATTCCACAACAGTATAAAAGGCAACAGAATGATAGGAGTAATATATACACAACAGTGAATATTAATGAGGACACAGGTCCCACCTTGTGACAAAGTAAGAATATTGAAAGCAATTTTATTTCATCAAACTACCTTTAGTGGTTGGGTAGCTTCTTCATTTAGTAAGGAAATTGTTACTTTGGGGTCATTAAGGGCTTGAGTAGTGTGATTGGCTAAAGCTGTTATGTGTCTTTCTGTGACAATTGCAATTCCAACTGGCACAAAAATAGCCAATGGGTAGACCCATCAGGCGCCATGCTTTACTCTATATTTTGCCATGATAGTAAAATTACACAACTCAGGGGTAACCATCCCACATATGCAGACAGGAGTGATGTACTCTAGTATGACAGACTCAGCTATTAATCATCCTAAACCATTATATACAGCATATCCTAATAAAAGCCAGGGCCTATTCACCTGTTCCCTTACAAGGGGAAAATATAAAAGTCTGATTGAAAGATGGTAACTGAATCTCAGTCTTAAATGAGAAGGTCTTGTTCCAAACTTGTTGATGGGTCATATTTTCCCATGCCAACAAAGTGTTCCACACTGTCCAATTTGCAGTAGTTATGGTTCAAGGAAGGTCAGAAGCAACCAAGGATGGTAAGTCTATGCAAGCCCAACATTAGATTTGATTGTGGGCATGGCTAACTGCCAAAGCCCACTGTAGAAAAGTATTGGCTAGGGCACTATGGGCAAAAAGAAAGATGCTTATGTGGAACAATAAGGGGCAGATAGTGCTGGTCTAACACTATGCAAGCAACACCTCCATTAGTAAATAACAAGGTACCAGGTAGGTGAGTCCTATGAGAAGGCTTCCAATACCATACATTTTCCCCTTCTAAATTCTGAGTTTTCTAAGGTGACTTCAAGAACTAGTTTTGGCATGAGGAGAATCCACATAGGCACACATAGGGCCCCACCTATTTCCTGTCCTGATTGGTTGCTTTTCTACCTTCACCTGTCAGCTTTCAGGGAACCAATTGGGAGGCTTTCTGTTTGGAGTTATCCAGGACTTCTTTTGAATCTGGGACTTTTAAACTGAACCTCATGACCAGAGTCTTTAGTGGGTTTTATTCTGACCAGCTGCTTTCCATGTTTCCTATACTAACCTGCTTCAACTCTGCCCTCAGTGTTCACACCCTCATTCTTAAGCAGGAGCTGAAGGGTGATGGTCTCTATTCTGTAGCTGCTTCCTGCTGGTTAGGGGCAGTAGACCCTGCCTGACAAGCTGTGAAACTCTCAGGCTATTCTATTGAGGTTGAGGGAAAGTAAGTCCAGCACTATGGTTGGAACTGGATGAAATCCCCACATGACTAATACCTTGTTCTGGAAGGCATTGATTCTAGAAGAAATGAAGTCAGAATTTTCAAGATACATGGTCTTACTCAAATAATAAATAAAATGGTGGTAAGTGGCCTCAAAAGGGGGGCCAGCCATGACATAGTGGACCATAGGAATGAGAAAGGCAAGGTGCCTCCAGAAGCTACATCCTCCTGAAGCTGAGGCCTTGAACTTGGAAGTTTCAAATGCTGTCTAGGAAACTACCACCCCCAGTTCCCACAGTAGTGGTTATGCTAGGAGAGGTAGGAAGAGAGGCACTGCCCTAGACATAAACTTACAAAGACAATATAGGCAAAAACAAGCATATGGCAAGCAAAATAAAGACAAAACTTAAGAGAGCCGTTCTTTTATCTTATAAGTACATTCATTAATTAGAAATTGAATTAAGTTTACAAAGACATTTAACATGTTCAATATATTTCTGCATATGAACTACAATAGAAGAGATATAATTATATTCATTGGGTACATAGGTATATACCTTAGGAATTAATACTAATCAATGCACAAGTTCCTCTTTGAGCTGAAGTGAATAGATCTAAGTTCCATACACATTGTCTCTACATGGGAGCAGGCCATAATGCCACTTGTGTTTCTTTAAGTTCTGCTTACATAAATCTATTAATTATTGCTCCACTTGCTATATTCCTCACAGAGCCAGCAAGTTGCGGCATCAGTGACCCTTGGAGGGAATTTCCAGTCTATCACCAGCTTGGTGTCTAGCACCCTTCAGCACTATGAAACAACCAGTTTGGAAGCATTGTCCATTATAAATCTGGCCATATCGAGCCATTGCTGGCAGCCACAGGAGTCTGAAACAGTAATGGGCTTTCCATCCACTTAAGACACACTTCCAGAAATGTGATAGATACTGTTATTGTTTTAGGGGTCATAGTGACCCGCCTAGCCAATAACTTAAAAGGAGAGGCACCATGCAGAGTACTGAGGCCTGGTTTGAATGCACAAGAGAGTTTGACAATACTGAAGTCTCTTTTACACCCTCTCTAAATACTTCCAATGCATTTTATAACGTATAAAAAGAACTGAACTATTTTAGTAGTTCATTTTTACATTTTCACCTTTACCATGATTACATTAATTAACAGGAATTTTATTTTAGCTGTACAGAAGAAACTACTTTCTCCATTATCTTATGAAAACCTAAGGTTCCCAGTTGAATCAAGATTATCTTCCCCCTACCACCAATTTAATATACAGATTGAGGTGGGCTCTGAAAGTTTTCCCTGCTTTGAAGTTACTTTTTTATTATCAACATCAATTCAGGTTTTTATTTAATAATGGCTTCCTGGAAATAGCCATTTCAATATTTCGGTTTAGAAAATGCCTTGGCAAATATCCTATGATGAACCATGACCACATAGACAATTGTTATTTCATCTCAAGACAAATTTCACCTTTACAAAACACATTCTCTTACTTAATGCTACCTTCTACAACTTTTTATATTCCTTCAAGCCTTGTCTTATGTATTTCCACCCTGATTATATGAAAACCAGCCATCTTATTTTAAGACAAAACACACTCTTTTAAACAAACATCAAATTTAATCTAGCATTGAGTATGAATTCACTTCCACAAACTTTTTACTTCTTTCTATACCCATTTAAGTCTCATATCTTTCATTCTGTTCTGTGAAGAGAAAAACTATTCATTTCAATTTAGAAATAATAATTAGAGATCAGAGCTCAAGAATCAATGTGACTGCTGTAAAAGCTTACAATTTAGGCCTTAATTTCTTTAAATAAAGATATATCTAGAGATCATTAGCCACAACTTATAGTAGAAGTTTTGTTTTATTTTAATTTAATCTTTTAGCCAAGATTATGTTAATCAACAGGCAGAACATAAGACAAACTTTTACTTTGCTTTTCCTTTAAAGACCCTTTTTTGTTGACGATGGGGTGACTGTATGCTCTTTTTAAATATATATATATATATTTAAAGATAATTAGATTACATAAATGTTAGATAAAATATATAGGGGATTCCCATATGGCCCACTCTTGCACCTCCAACATTAATAGCATCTTTCATTAGTGTAGTACAGTCATTGCATTTGATACACATTTTGGAGCATTGCCACTAAGCATGGATTATAGTTTACATTGTAGTTTACACTCTCTCCCACACAATTCTGTAGGTTATGGCAAGATATATAGTGGCCTGTATCTGTCATTGCAATGTCAATCAGGATGATTCCCAAGTCTCGTTAATGCCCCTGTATTACCTCTGTTTTTCCCTCTCCCTTCCCTTAGAACCTCCAGTGGCCACAGCCTCCAAATCAATGATACAATTTATTCCATTGGCAGAATCACAATAAGTCTATTGTAGAATACCAGTAAGTCTACTTTAGTCCATAGTTCATTCCCCAATCCTGAGGATTCTGGGATGGTGATGCCCACTCCCGCTATAATTGAGAGGGGACTTCGATTCCACAAGGTTGGTGGATGAGATTTTCTTGCTTGAAGTTGTAGACTCTTTTGGTTCCTTGGTATGGTGGTTGTCCATCATATCTTCCTTGTTAGTTGTCCTGTGTGAGTCCAATTAACTGGACATTAGGTGAGGCAACACAGTTGATATTCATGGCCCAACTGGCACATGGACAGTCCAGATATTTAAGTCTCTTGTATATACACTTACCAACTCTAGTAGTAATTATAGGTTCAAATAGAAGGGACAGTAGAGTCATGTGTAGGGAAACCACGACTGAGTCCAACTCTGTCACACTGAGGACCATAAATTCCAAAGTAGGGCCCACTGGCAAGGTACCAAACTCCTGAGCTATATGCACAGACTATAATGTCTAGATGTCTCCAGAGCCCTCAGAAACCCTGCTATTTGGGGTAGTATCTACTTTAGCTATCAATGAGATCATCCTGAGATGTGCACAAGCATAACCTCTGGAGTGACCTCCTGACTCACTTTGAAGTCTCTTAGACATACAAACTCATGTGCCTTTACCTTTTCCCCCTTTGGATCAAGGTATTTTTCCAAATGCATTGCTAGTTGGTGCTTGATCGTAATCCCTCAGTGCCAGGGAGACTCATCCCCAGGAGTCATATCCACAATGGGGGGAAGTAATTGCATTTTTATGCTGAGTTGGATTAGAGAGAGGCCACATTTGAGCAACATGGAGGGTTTCAGGAGGTAACTCTTAGGCACCCTATAATACTAGGCTGTTTAAATTTCAAGAGTAATGGTTCATGAGCACACTCAACAATATCAAAAGCTCATCAATGGACTATCCTCCTTCACTACTCATTGCCCCTGTACTTGGGGGGATTCTTGCTGCTCCATTAGAGAATATGGCAGAGCTCCTCAGGATAGGAATTTGACATTCTTCTGGTTATTGTGTGAATCTCCACCCACCATGACAATGTCCCATGAACATTTGAACACATTTATATGCCTTATCTGCATGCCCAGGTGAGCTTCTTCCCATGTAACCCTCATCACTGACACCCTACACCAATGATTGTCCCTTGCCACAGTTGTAACCCTTCTGTGATCCAAAACTTCTTACTAAATTAAGCTAATAAAATAGCCAAATACAATTAATAAGAAAATGAAATAATAATGACAGTTTTAAAACTAAGAAAGAAAATGCAAAAATAATTAAAAAAAAATTTGGGATAATAAAATATAATGAAAAAATATTTAATTTTTTTGACATTTTGGCTTTCATCAATGTAAGGTCTGTTGTCCTGTATCTACAGTGACTTTTTCTTCCATTTATTCCCCAAGTGTCTTACTTTTACCATTTTGTCTTCAAAGAAGTTTTAGGTTACAGAGAAGTCACGGACAGAATACAGGGGACTCTCATATACCAAACATCCTCCCCCTTTTCCCTATTCCCCTATTAATAACATTTTATCTGTGGATGGCACATTTGTTAAAACTGATGCACAAATATTGAAGCATAGCTGCTAACCATGGTCAATGGTTTACATTATGGTTTACATTTTGGACCATACACTTTTATAAATTTTGATGAAGTTTAACAGACCTTTATCAGTCATTGCAAGATCATGTAAAACACTTCCATCTCCCACAAAATGCCCCCTGTTCCATTTATTCTATTCTCTTTACCCTCCCATTGAGACATAGGGCAACCACCAGGCTTCATTTCTTGAAAGACAAGATTCATAATTACTTGCAACAGCAATGACGGCTTGACAGACTGGTCTGTCCTCCCTTACTTGGCACCAACTATGCTCTAAAAACACTCCAGCTCCTCTATTTGAGAACATAGCGGGCCTCCCCAGAATGGGATTCCAACACCTTCCTGCTCAATATATGGTGTCCACCCACTGATGTAAGATAAACATGACAAGATAAACACTCACAAACTCCCTAGAATCGTGCCTAGGTATGACCGGTCTGGAATTCCCTCCCACATCCAACTTTCTAAACCTGTAACCATCCCCTGCCATATTGCCAAAAGAACATTCCCAACAATGTAGATTAAACCACATACCCACAAATCCCCAGTGTTCACCTGCTCCCTCCCTGAACCTTCCCCAGTGTTCCATAGACTCTTCAACCCAAACTCCCCACACTAGCAGCCTGAAAAATCAGCACTGCCCAACCCAATAATATCATTGCACCACAGTCATGACCCCTCCACTGCACAACACACATTTCCATCTTATCATAGATTTTGCCCATGTGGGCATTGGCTCACAACCTTCTCCCTTTCTTTTAATTGTAATCCTATCTTCCAGACTCTAGCTCTGTGAGTTTGCTCAATTTGTTTAATTCATATCAGTGAGGTCATGTAATATTTGTCCTTCAGTGCCTGTCTTGCTTCACTCAACATAAAGTCTTAAAGAATATCCATGTTATCCCGTGTGTTAATACTGCATTCTTTCTTACAGCTGAGTAATATTCCATTGTATGTATATACCACAATTTGTTTATCCATTCATCTATTGATGGGCATTTGAGTTGTTTCCAACTTTTGGAAATAGTGAATAATGCAGCTATGAACATTGGTGGGAATATATCTGTTTGTTTCCTTGCTTTCAATTATTCTTGGTATATAACCAGCAGTGGAATTGCTGGATCATATGGCAGTTCTATAGTTATCTTCCTGAGGAACCACCAAACTATTCTCCACAATGGCTGCAGCACTCTGCATTTCGACCAGCAATGGATGAGAGTTCCCATTCCTTCACATCCTCTCCAACACTTGTGGTCGTCTGTTTTATAATAGCTACCAGACTAATGGGTATAAGATGGTATCTCATTGTAGTTTTGATTTGCATTTCCCTAATAGCTAGTGATATTGAGCATGTTTTCATGTGCTTTTCAGCCATTTGTATTTCTTCTTTGGAGAAGTGTCTGTTCAAATCACTTGCCCTTTTAAAAATTTGTTGTTTGTCTTTTTATTTTAGAGGTATAGGATTTTTTTTACATATACTGGATATTAGGCTCCTATAAAATATATTGTTACCAAATATTTTCTCCCATTGAGTAGGCTGCTTTTCACTTTCTTGACAAACTCTTTGAGATGCAAACATTTTGAATTTTGAATTTTGAGGTTCCAATTATCTATTTTTTTCTTTTTTTTGCCTGTGATTTGAGTGTAAAGTTCATGAAACTAGTTCATAATACAAGATCCTGTAGATGTTTCCCTACATTATCTTCTAAGATTTTTATGGTCTTGGCTCAAATATTTAGATCTTTGATCCATCTTGTGTTAATTTTTGCGTTGGCTGTGAGATGGTGTTCCTCTCTCATTCTTTTGGATATGGATATCCAGTTCTCCAAGCACCATTTGTTGAAGAGGCCATTCTATCCCAGTTGAATGGGCTTGGTGGCCTTGTCGAATATCAGTTGACTGTATAAGTGAGGATCTGTATCAGCACTCTCAATTTGGTTCCACTGGTCAGTATGTCTATCCTTGTTCCAAACCATGCAGTTTTGACCACTGTAGCTTTGTAGTATGTTTCAAAGTCAGGTAGTATGATTCCTCTGATTTCATTTTTCTTTTTCCATATGTCTTTGGCTATTCAGGGCCTCTTTTCCTTCCAAATGAATTTCAGAGTCAGCTTTTCCAATCAGTAAAAAAATACTGTGGTAGTTTTTATTGCAATTTTAAATAAAATTGCAATGTCAAATCTGTAAATCTGTTTGAGTAGGATAGACATCTTAAAGATGTTTAGTCTTCCTATACATGAACAGAGAATATTCTTCCTTTTATTTAGTTGTTCTTTGATTTCTATTAACAGTGTTGTGTAGTTTTCTGCACACAAATCTTTTACATATTTAGTTAAATTTATTCCTAAGTATTTGATTCTTTTATTGCTTTTGTAAGTGGGATTATTTTCTTGATTTCCTCCTCTAATTGCTCATTAATAATATAGAAATGCTACTGATATTTTCAAATTAGTCTTATAATCTGCAACTTTACTGAACTAATTTATAAGCTCTAGATATTAGAACAGATAGATAAAAATAAAGAAAAAATCCAACAGGTACTTTGGGATTTGAATGATAACACATAAGGCATAAAGAATGTATTTTAGGCATCATAGAAGGAGAAGATAAGGGAAAGAGGAAAGAAGGAGTATTGGAGAAAATAATGGCTGAAAATTTTCCAACCATATTGAGGGAAATGGACATACATGTTCAGGAAGCACAGTGCACCCCAAACAGTATAAATTTTAACAGGTGTTCTCCAATATACATAGTTGTCAAATTGTCCAATGCTCAGGACAAAGAGAGAATACTGAAAGCAGCAAAAGAGATGAGAACCATCATCTACAAGGGAATCTCCATAAGATTAAGTGCTGATTTCTCTTCTGAAACCATGGAAGCAAAAAAGCAATGGTATGACATAGTTAAACTGCTAAAAGAAAAAAAAAAAAAAAAAAAACAACTTCCAGCCAAGAATTCTCTTTCCGGCTAAGCTGGCATTCAAAAATGAGGGAAAGTTCAAAATATTACAGTTGAAGAGACATTAAGAGAGTACGTCCATAAGAAACCTGCCCTTCAAGAAATGCTAAAGGGAGTTCTGCAGGTCAAAAGGAAAAACCAGGAGAGAGCGGGCTGGACGAGAGTGTAAGAACAAATAAAAAGATAAAAATATAAATAAAAACAACATATGGCATACATAAACCCCCAAAACTATAGTTAATGTAATTAATTCATTGACAGTAATAACATTGAAAGCTAATGGATTAAACTCACCAGTCAAGAGACACAGATTGGCAGGATGGAAAGGAAACATAACCCATTTTTATGCTGTCTACAAGAAACCCACCTTATACCCAGGGATTCAAGGAGGCTGAAAATGAATGGTTGGAAAACAATTCTACAAGCAAACAATAACCAAAGAAGAACAGGAGTAACAATCCTAAAATGGGACAAAGTAGATGGTAAATGCAAAAATATTCTAAGAGACAAAAAATGACACTATTTATTAATTAAAGGGGCAACCTATCAAGAAAAAAGAACAATCATAAACATTCATGCACCTAACCAGGACTCCTCAAAATACATGAGGCAAAAAGTGGAAAAACTAAGTTGAAAAATAGATGACTCTACAATTATAGTGGGGGACTTTAATACACCATTATCACCATAAGACAAAACATCTCAACAAAAAATCAATATAAAACAGAGTCTTTGAATAATACATTAGAGGATCTGGACCTAATAGACATATACAGAACATTCCACCCAAATACATTGGGATATACATTTTTCTTGAGTGCACATGGATCATTCTCCAGCATAGAACACATGCTAAGCCACTGAACAACTCTCAATGAATTCAGAAAGATTGAAATTAGACAAAGTAATTTCTCTGACCTAAATGGAATGTTAGTGGAAATCAGTAAAGGACACAGAACCACACTAGACACAAAAATATGGAAGTAAAACAACACACTCTTAGACAAACAGTGGTTCAAGGAAAAAATCTCAAAAGAAATCAGTAACTCCCTTGAAACAAATGAAAATGACAACACAACATATCAAAACCTATGGGATGCAGCAAAAGCAGTGCTGAGAAGGAAATTCATAGCCATAAATGCCTATATTAAAAAAGAAGAAAGAGCTAAAATCAAAGACCTAATTTCACACCTGTAGGAATAAGAAAAAGAACAACACTAACACCAAAGGAAGTAGAAAGAAAGAAAGAACAAAGATTAGAGCAGAAGTAAATGAAACTGAATCTAAGAAAGCACTGAAAAAAATAAACAAAACCAAAATCTTGTTCTTCAAGAAGATTAAGAAAATTGACAAATGCCTAGCTGGACTAAGAAAGAAAAAAAGACAGAAGATATAAATACATAAAATAAGAAAAAAAGGAAGGGGATATCACCACTCACTTCACAGAAATAAAGAGTATCATAAGAGGATACTTTGAAAAAGTATATGTCAACAAGATGGACAATATAGAGGAAATGGTCAAATTCCTAGAAATACACAAGCAGGCTACATTGATGAAAGAAGAAATTGATGAACTCAACAGACCAATCACATGTAAAGAAATAGAATTTGTCATCAAAAGCCTCCCAACTAAGAAGAGCCCAGGACCAGATGGCTTCACAGGTAAATTTTACCAAACATTCTGGAAATAACTAACACCAAACTTGCGTAAACTCTTCAAAAAAATAGAAGTGGAGGGAACATTGCTTAACTTATTCTATGATGCCAATATCATCCTAATAACAAATGCAAATAAAGATGCCACAAGAAAAGAAATCTGTAGACGAATCTTTATAATGAGCCTAGATGCTAAATTCCTCAACAAAATACTTGCTAATTGTATTCAACAACACATCAAATGAATTATGCACCATGACCAAATTGCTTTTATCCCTGGTATGGAAGGATGTTTCAACATAAGAAAATCAAACAATGTAATACACCACACAAGCAGATCAAAAGAAAAAAAATCACATGACCATCTCTGTAGATGTAGAAAAAGGATTCGACAAAATATAGCACCCTTTCCTGATAAAAAGACCTCAAAAGATTGGAATGAAAAGAAATTTCCTCAACATGATAAAGAGTATATATGAAAAATCCACAGCCAACATCATATTCAATGGTGAAATCCTAAAATCTTTCCCTCTAACAATGGGAAAAAGACAAGGATGCCCACTTTCACTGCTCCTATATAAGATTGTGTTTGAAGCACTTTCTCGAGCACTTAGGTAACAAAAAGATATAAAAGACGTCCAAATTGGAAAGAAGTCAAAATGTCACTATTTGCAGACAACATGATCTTATACATAGAAAGCCCTGAGAAATCTACAACAAAGCTTCCAGAGCTTATAAATAAGTTCAGCAAAGTTGCAGGTTATAAGATCAATGAACAAAAATCAGTAGCATTTCTGTACACCAATATTGATCAATCTGAGGAGAAAGTCAAGAAAAAAATCACATTTACAACAACAAATGAAAGAATAAAATGCCTAGGAATAATATATCTAAATATGTAAATGATTTATATGCAGAAAACTACACAACACTCTTAAACG